>JADLZL010005154.1:0-96470 GCA_015844335.1 Chrysopogon serrulatus
CCTACTACTGCTTGGTTATGATTTTTAGTTGACTTCCATTCGGCCCGTAGTACGCCAATCAAAGGAATATAACAGTATATATGCTTTGCTGGGACTTGCAAGTCTTCACTCACGCATGTTTTTCTATTCCTTTTCTAGAACCACATTTTGTTATTGTTTGATGAACCGGTGCTCCAAATTGGGTTTTCTAGGAGCTCATTTTGCTTTTCATCCTATGTGGGGAACAGAGAGAGAGATTCTGTCTGAAAGTGTGTCACTAATTTTTTTATAAACTCTAGAAGAAAAAAAAAGAATAAGGAGCAGTTAATTTTCTAACTTACAACTTTTTATTGATTTCAAAATACCACTTCATAAATCAACATACTGTAAAATACTATCTATCGAAGCTCCCTTGAAATTAGACAAGTTTATGGATCACCCTAACCTGCCAGTGTGTCGGGTCAGGCTGAAGCCATGACTTTGATCTATGGCTCAACCCAACCTGCCAGTGCATTGGATCAAATTTGTACTAGAGATTTTGACCTAATTATTTTTCAAGAACTGCTCTGGTACTCCTTTTTTAAAAAATTGCACGCATCTCAAAGCAGTCTAGCTAATTCATTCGATATTATTTTTAATTATTTTCACTGGATCTTGTTGTATGCATGGGTTCGGTCCGTCCAAACCCAGTCCGTCTTTCCTAGGCCCAAACAGAACTCATCTCTCTCCCTCTCCGATCACTTTCCCTAAAATTCCGATCATCTTCCATTTACCTGAGCCAGCAAGGAGGAACCTGTGCTGGAACCCGCGCCGGCGAAGAGCAGACCTCAATGATGACTCGTCCAACGTATTTTCCTCGCCGCTTGGTAGCCGGCAAGGAATGCATGGCGCAGCACCTCCACCCCCTCCTCGACAAGTGATGCCATTTGATTCAGAGAGAACCGGCCGGGCGCTGCCGTTTAATTTCGTGAGACCAGGTCCGCCATTCCGCTTTAATTTTGATGGACATCCGCCGCCACAAAGCTACTACCCCGTGCGAAAGCACGACCACCGCGGGCGGCGGGCGATGTTCGCCGCCGTGGCGCCGCTGGTGCTGCCGAAGAAGCAGCATTTCAAAATATATGCGGAACTTGCGCAAGTTTTATATGACATCAATGAACTGGGAGAGAAAACACTAAATCCTTCTGCAAATACCGAACAAACGGATTGACGATCGAGAGAGAATAGTTCGGCTTGGGTCTGGGCTAGGCAGGGGCTGGGTCTCGACGGGCCGAACCCATACAAGATCCAAGGGAAAATAAATGAGAGAATATTTAATTGATTAGCAGTGCTGCAAGGAGATACGTGCGGTTTTTTAAAAGAGGAGTACTGAAGCAGTTTTTTTATTTTTCTTAGCCTAACCTGACCTTGTGTTTGATCAAATTAAATCTAGTCTGAATTCAGTTGTCAATTGCTCTAAGGGTTCCACCAAATAGCTTGTTAATAACGTCGTATAGTTGCTTCCATCTGAACAATCTGTAATACATGCTGGTTAACACCGGGTCTATCTGTGTTGTCCATGATGGTTATCAATTTGTAAGAAAAACTGTTCCGCCTGAGGGGTCACGACTCAAGACTCTGTGTTCACATCACATAACTAAATCCATGGCAAAATAAAACGTGTGAGTTCTGACGGTAAAAGATGCCTTCTGCCTTACTGGCACACATTATAGAGCAAGACTGAGTCTTGTTGAGTCTTGACTTGTAATGCCACCGGTGACTTCTAAATGACAGCGCTTGTGCGGTAGGTGTCTGCACACTCTTCTCGTCTTTCTATTCCACTAGTAGCATATCCTCCTCGCTCTTTCCACGAAACTACATCCACCCGGGATGAAGAAAGTCGCATCTCTGCTAGTCGAGTCAACCAATCGTCCACACGGGATGGATCAGTACGCCTGTTCGCCTACACGGCCGTGTAGGCCGATTACACGGCGTGTAAACGCTACTCAATAGTCAATCGTGTTGGCCGTGTAGACCATTTAATCCCGTGTAATCCGTTTTTTTTGCCCATTTAATCAGACGTATAATCCGACTATTCGCTAAACGAAAGGTGACCGACTGTGTACCATGTAGCGGTAGGCTAACATTGATTCAGTCACCGTGACTTCATTGGCATAGCTATGCCGCCACCTCGAGTCAAGTCTATTGGCTGGCTTCTTGCGCACAAGAAGAACCACGCCCGGAAGCATGGGCTTCGTATTAAATTTGTCTTGGTTCGTTTGGGCACTAAACCAAACATTATATGCATGTAATAGTCTTATAACCAGGTTTAGTCCCATGCCTGGTTTAGGCTTCAAATTTTAGCCTAAACTCACCCACGGTATACGACAGGTGCCCTTTGCTTTTTAAAGCCCAACGGGTTAGCTTTGACGGATTAAAATAAGGCTGGTCCTAAACTGGGCCATTTTGTCCCATATTGAATCTGTGACCCAAGAGGGACAGGAAAAGTATCAAAGCCTTATTTGACGCAACTCTACTTTATAAATGGAGCAGCTTTGTTTTGTTTTTTTCAGCTGTACTATAGCTCCAATGTGGAAGGGAAGCTGTTTTGATAAAGCTTTTTGACAAAATAACTCTTCTTGATATAAAAGAGTGAAATAACCATAATGCCCTTGCCTTTTCTTCTCTTTAATTTCTTTTCTCATCTCCTCGTTCCACATAACCTCTCTTTCTTCCATCGTCTCTACTGAGGCTTCCATGCTCCAGGCCCTAACAACCCTTGTATCCCCCTTGAAAGGTCGCAAAGCCACATGCCCCGGCCGCCACGTCACAGCGGCTCGGCACCCAATCGTGGCATGAGGGCAAATCTAACCATGGCCACAATAGAGTCGCAAAAAAAAAAAAAAAAAAAAAAACACACACACACACACACACATGGACACAATAGGATTCGCACGAGGGAGGAGCTAGTTAGGAGAGCTAGTTTTTTTTTTTTTTTTATGTCCATCTAGCACTAACCCTCGTGAGTGCAATTTTTTTTGGAACTCCACCTGTGGAATTATTTGATAGAAAAGCAGCTTAAAAAAAACTTTGAAGCTGCTGAAAAAGCTATACCAAGTAGGACCCCAGCATCAACAAATAAAAAGGTTCCTAGTTAAGCTACCATCAAGTAATGAAGTCAGCGGGGCCGGTAGATCCCACGCCGTCCTGAGCGCATTCATGGTATTTCGAGTTGGTGTTGATGATATACTTGGTGGTGATGCATCTATTTGATTTTTGTTGTCACATGGAGCGAATTATGTCTTTAAACTTTGTTTATTTATATTTTTACTACATCCTTTGAATATAAATTTGGATTAAAATTTTAATTGTGGCGTTTAAATTCAGATCTATGCACTTAAAATATTTTTAATTGTGGAGGCAGACTGATGTGCAAATATATAGTCAAAATGCTGAATTAGAGAGAAAAAACAATATGAACTCTGATTTAGATGTGCCGCGAGAGATAACGATAGAACTAGAGTCGGAAAACAGAAGGGACTTGATTAGGAGTACCGCTACTCCGCTAGAGATGCTCTTAGATTACAACTCGTAGAAGTTAACTCATACGAGTTGAGGTGCAGCGCAATACTGGCTCAATATGTCTTTTCGCTATCCATTTAACAAGAACAGGAGAATTTAGGTCTTTTTGTGAGACTGTGAACAGTACTCAATAGAGGTGGCAAAAGCTACTTTGCTGAGTGCTGACAGCGGATCGCAATTCGCAACCTACTAATAATTAATATGACACCGACGTGTGCGTAGTTTATTTGTTGATCTGCTCATGCTATAAGCACAAGAGCAACAAGTTCTTAAGAAAAGGGAAAATCCCAGAAAACAAAGTCATGGTTCTGAACTCCGATTTCTCTGAACATCTTCTGTCTGAACATGTGACTGACGGAGGTGACATTCTTCAGTATGAACGGAACAACTTTTAGTAGACACCTATGCCAATCCAACCAATGTGAGCTCATGCTACGATCTACCATCAGTCCAGCAGACCGTGAGAAGATCACGGGAGACGTACGAGGTGCCGCAACCTGAGCTAGTCCACTGAACTAGCTGAAGTCTCAGTACTACCAAACCAAACGTAACAAGCAACAACTGGTCGGAGGGAAATCCATTCAACACGGGGTTGAAGGACCAATTGACTGAAGACGCGTACGCAGGGCCGTAAGCAGCTTCTCCCGCCAGTTTCTTCTGCTACCATCAAGGCATGAAATGAATTAAAACCAACCTTGCGGGCCTTCTAAGTTTCCAGGCAAGATTTTGTCGTTCTGAAAGATGTTCCGAGTGACGCGCGTTTAGTGCAGTCCCGTCACTCTCGTCAGTCGTTTTCCTGAATGGTAATAACCGAAGACAACACGCAGGCGAGCAGCACCTGCCACCTGTGGCTTCAGGAGTTCAGGTTGCCATTGGCCAGTCCTATTATCCTATACTCCTACTATGTCTTACTGTAACTTGATTAACTTCTTTCGACTAAGTTCTAACTCGGTCTCGATACAGGCTGCTATGGCGTCGACTTGTTCTTCACTTGCTGTCATTGTGAGTGATACAGGCATACAGCAGTGGAGAACACTGGGCCGCCGCCGCCGCTTCTGGTTTTGACGAAACCAGCCGTTGGGTGACGTCGCACTGAATTAATTTTCCACAGAGGTGCTGTCCAGGCAACAGCTAACTGAGCGCGGCGCACATAACTGCTGAACAAGCAGCTGTTAATTCTGGTGTCTGACTAAAACATGGACAATCTGGGCAGGGCATTCACCATTCAAGCTAGTCTTCTCCATCTGACCCTTTCCTCTATTGCTAGCTAGGAGTAGTCAACCAATTGTTGCAGCAAAAAACGAACAAACAAACGAACAGTAGCCCAGAGAATGAACAACGAGCACTCCACATTCCATAACCCAAAGCATGAAAGCAAGCAAGAAAATCAAAGAGAAATAGTAAATTGCAACGCTGGGGAAGAGGAGACATACGTACCGGTACCACGGCATGGACCCGTGGTCGGGCCGCCGTCGCAGAAACAGGTGAGCCTCATCGTGCCGCCGGCGGCGTGCGTGTCGTTGCGCAGGTAGCCGCACCACCCGCCGGAGCCCTCGCACCGATCGCACTCCTCGGAGTGGGTGTTGTAGTTCAGCTCGAACCCGGCCTGCAGCACCTCCTGGAACGACCCGTTCCCCAGGGGCAGACCGCCAGCGCCAGGCGCGCCGCCCACGATTGCCTTCTTGTGCATGTCCAGCACCGGCGCCACCACCACCTCCTCGCACTCGAACTCGTACGCTTCAGCGCCCGTGATCGCACCATCCCGCAGCACGTAGGACCTGTTGCCGTCTTGCTGCTGCGGGCACCCACTCAGCTCCATGGCGGACGATAGGGTAATGTTCTTCTTGCAGCTGTAGAGGAAGGTGATGTTGGAATCGGAGGGCGCCAGCCGCAGCCAGACGGTGTCGATGGTGAGGTTCACGTGGAGCCGCGGGCAGCCGGATCCGTACTCGTCGACGACGATGTCGGCGTCGGAGACAAGGATGGTATGCGTCTTGTAGTCGATGCCGAATACTCTGTATCTGTGGGACTTGAAGGGGAGGATCAGCGTCGAGTTTCCCTCGCAGACAAGGCCGATCCCATGGTGGACGCAGTCGGGCGCCGAGGAGTTGAGCCAGAACGGGTAGCGGATGTCCTGGCTGCCGCATATGGCTTTGGCGCAGGGATCGGGGACGGCATCGGCGACGGCGAGGAGGAGGAGCAGGAGCAGGAGCAGAGGAGCCATCGCGCGTGTGAATGCGGAGCCGAGGGAGCGACCCGGAGGAGCGTGGTTCTGGTTCTGGTTTATTCGGCGAGGTTGGGCTGTGCGTGAGAGTCAAGTGAGCGAAGTTAGGGTGACAGCGACCCGTTCTTCGACTTGGATGTGGAAATTTTGCAATGACCGGACCGCAAACCGACAGCCGCCAGCGGCCAGCTGATTGCGCGTTGGCACCGGCGCACGGCCTGTCGTCCTTGCATCTCCCGTTATTCATGGAGGATGGAGTGGCTTGCCGGTGATGAATAGTCACTGAACAGCTTCTCATTTTCACTTATCAATAGGACAATAGTACACGTTGTTCTGGTTTATTGTACGTTATTTGGCTCCCTCGTGCATCGTTGTAAACACACTATTTCTCGATATTATTCGAGAAAAAAGGAGGTCAGGCAGATCTTATCTATCGGCTATGTAGAACACAGACTGAATCGCCAAGCCACATGGTGGCAGATTGCTCCTTCTCAAAAATAGTCTGGTCAATATTAGCTCAAAAGTTCAACCTTCCAATAATAAATCAAAACTTAGCAGGCACAACAATTAAGCACTGGTGGTCTGCAATGATTGGGGCCAGGGGATGATAGAAAATGAAACCAGAAGAGTCTTCGACAATAAATCGCAAATGTCGACACGGGTAGCAAGCATAATCCAATAAGACATCTTGCTATATGATATGGCGCAAGGAAATGACCATGTAAATTTCTGAAAATCACATAGAAGCAGTCGGCATGCAGCCATAGTTCAGTGCAGGATGTATTCTTTTTTCATGTTTTTTTTTTTTTCTGTTCACATACCTGGACCTTCTGATGTCCATATAATTTGTTGTAACTCTGTTTCTTCTTAATGCAAGGGCAGAGCACCTGCTGTTTTCATGCTAAAAAGGTTTTGGGTTTTTTTTTTATATATATTTTAGTTGTAATTTTCTAACCATGTGTTAACATAACATTGCTTATTGTATGTCTTCTTTAAGATTTTCCTTTAATATTTTATTAAAAATGGAGGTAGGCCGTAGGCAAGACCCTTAGAGCCTATTAGCACGACTCTAGATCCTAGAACTAGCTATATTAACTTGGTTATTAAATATATTCATTAATATTAAGCATAAGGAAAATAATTTATCTAAATGTTCTCTACCTATATGTGGCTAAAAATGTGATAGGACCCTAGTTTAACCATGATTAGGCCTATTCGTCGACCACTTGATACTATATATACACACTTAACCCGAGTCAAACCCGGCTGCCTGTCAGGCTGCCCCAACCTACATCTTCTTTGTGGCGAGTCCATCCGTGATGATTCGTGCACTAACTAGCCACTCAAGCATACACGTAATTTGGGTGTCGTGAAGAATCAAGCGCAAGGTGCACTCCAAGTAGTTTCAAGCATCTTCATGTGATTTCTAAAAAGAGAGGTTATTTTAACAAAAGATAACCTCGCAAAAAGAAATTGGAATAGTGGTAAAGTCTGCATTTTTTAATAAACTGGAAACCATACAATATCTTTTCTTTGATTATCATTATACTCGTTTTCTCTTGCATGTGGTTCATTGGGTGTTTGGTATTACCCCTCCAACAAGCGTGTATCACTTGTTTGGGGATGGTCAAAACTGGAAAATCGCAAAGGCGCAAACACAATCTGCTTATTTTGTTAGGAGCATCGGTCTTATATTGGGCAATTTGGCTCACAAGAAATAATTTTATTTTTAACAAAAACCAAGAATAAACTTTTTTACAAGTACTATTCCGATGGGACATATTGACTCCGATTCTAAAATCAATTACAGCGTTTGGATGAGCATAAGACTTCCATGGTGGAGGCATGCAAGCAGTTAGAGTCTTACGAGTAGTTTCAAACATTGCACTAGAGTTGTTCACGATCTCCCACCAAGACGAGCAATCCCATTACAATCATCTGGCCCATCTGCCATAAATAATGGGAGATGTAATCTAAGGCCGTGTTTTTTTTCGCGAACATGCCGGGCATGTGTAATCTAAGGCCGTGTCAAGGCGCAATTAGCTGCAGACTGTCGCTCACTCGCTTGTGGCCTAGTCATGGCTAGTTTTTCACATCCAAAGTCGAAGAACCGATCGTTGTCACAGTATAACTCCTCACTTGACTCTCGCACAAAACCTCGCCGAGTACACCAGCACAACATCCGTGTCTCTCCCTCGGCTCCGCATTCACACGCGCGATGGCTCCTCTGCTCCTGCTCGTACTCCTGCTCCAGTTCCAGCTCCTCCTCGCCGTCGCCGATGCCGTCCCCGATCCCTGCATCAGAGCCACGTGCGCCGGCCAGGACATCCGCTACCCGTTCTGGCTCAACTCCTCGGCGCCCAACTGCGGCTACGCTGCCGGGATCAGTCTTGTCTGCGAGGACAACTCCAGGCTGATCCTCCCCTTCAAGTCCCACAGATACAGAGTATTCGGCATCGACTACAAGACGCATACCATCCTTGTCTCCGACGCCGACATCGTCGTCGACGAGTACGCGGGCGGCTGCCCGCGGCTCCACGTGAACCTCACCATCGACACCGTGTGGCTGCGGCTCGCGCCCTCCGATTCCAACATCACCTTCCTCTACAACTGCAAGAAGAACATTACCCTGTCGTCCGCCATTGAGCTGAGTGGGTGCCCGCAGCAGCAAGACGGCAATAGGTCCTACGTGCTGCTCGATGGTGCGATCACGGGCGCCGAGGCGTATGAGTTCGAGTGCGAGGAGGTGGTGGTGGCGCCGGTGCTGGACATGCACAAGAAGGCAATCGTGGGCGCTGGCGGTCTGCCTCTGGGGAACGGATCGTTCCAGGAGGTGCTGCAGAGCGGGTTCGAGCTGAACTACAACACCCACTCGGAGGAGTGCGACCGATGCGAGGGCTCCGGCGGATGGTGCGGCTACCTGCGCAACGAGACGCAGACGCACGCCGGCGGCGGCATGATGAGGTTAACCTGTTACTGCGACGGCGGCCCGAGAACAGATCGATGCGGTGGTACCGGTACGTATGTCTCCTCTTCCCCCAGCGTTGCAATTTTTACCTCCTCTTTGATTGGTAACTACTGCTATAAATAAATATTCCTTTTGATTAGCATACGGTCCGAAGGGAAATCAACTAAAATGATACTTACCAAGCAGTAGTAGATTAAGATCGTGTCTTGCCGGGACTAAAGCCTAGGGATGACGTAGCAAGCAGCCGACGATCACTGATCAAATGGCTTGGCACGGACCGGGAAGACCGCCGAGTCCACGTCCACGTCGCATCGCAATCCGTGGTATCTTCTCCCCCATCTCCGGCCCACCAGCAACCAACTGTCGCCGATATCCGGTCAAGTCCACGACGGCGGCGGCCGCAACCGCACGTCACAAGGAACCAAACGCGTGCCCAGTTGCAGCTAACAAAACAGCCACATGAACCCAGCTCGTCTTCTCGTCACCACCATGGCTGCTCACCCACCGCGTCTCCCCGCCCTCCTCTTCGTCTTCCTCGCCGTCCATGTCGCCTCCACCCATGGCGACTCTCCTCTTCTTCCGAGCACTTACGACGTCTCCATGTGCAAATCCTTGTCGTGCGGCGGAGTCGAAATCCGTTACCCGTTCTACCTCGCCAACGCAACCGAAGCGACCGCCGATCACAGCGGGAACTACTCTTGCGGCTACACCGACCTCAAGATTTCCTGCAAGCTCGAGGGGCCGACCGAGACCCCGGTCATCACTCTCGGCGGCGACGAGTACGCCGTCGAGGACATCTCCTACTCCTACGACCAGCACACCATCTCACTGGTGGACAGCGATGTGCTGCTCAGAGGCGGCGGCGACTGCCCCGCAGTCCGCCACGACGTCAGCTTCGACGAGACATGGCTGAATGACTCGAGCTCCAACGGAAACCTCACCTTCTTCTTCGGCTGCGACCCACGCGTGTCGGGATTTGGCGCATACAAAATCAACTGCGCGGGGTTCAAGAGCCCGCCGGGTGTTGGCGCAGGGGACGCCTTCGTGCTCATGTCTGATGCGCCAGAACTGGCTACGAAGTGCAGCAAGGTTGTCAGCGTGCCAGTGAGAGGCGATCTTCTGAAAGCAGCGAGTAGTAACGAGAGCAACTTCACAAGCGGCGGATACGGAGACGTGCTCAAGCGTGGGTTCGTGCTGGAATGGAGCCCTATCACAACGGATGGGTGTCAGCGGTGCGAGGTGTCGCACGGGCAATGCGCCTATAGCCAGCAGAAGAAGAGGGAATTCATGGGCTGCTTGTGCTACGGAGGGAAGGTGGGCAACCCGGACTGCGACAACATCGTCCCTGCTGCCAGCACCGCAACTGCATCACGGTCACGGCCACGTAAGTGCTCCTGAACCGACCCTTAGTTTTTTTTTTGGGAATCAACAGAACACGCTAGCTTGCAACCTTAGCTAGCCTCGCAATGTCCCCGCGTGTGTGTGCGCGTCCCGCGCTTCTCCTGCTTGCCTCGTGCAGTGGTGAACGCTTGAGCCGATCTAGTACTACATTTCGTACTAGCTGTTTACCTTGGAAACTCATGCTTGGGTAGAGCAGGTACAGAGCTGGAAATTCTGGTTCCTGTTTGCATCATTCGACATGGAGATGTTTACAGCCTCGCGACCCTCGTTCTGCTTTTTGCACCAAATCCATGCTTTTTCTCTTAAGCGAGATTCATCATGCGACCTGCCGGTCTACTCTGCTCCACGAGCAGAGGCCGTATTGCCCCTGTTTCCGTATGGAACGTGGATGTTATAAAACACTATCGTCGGCGATTAGAACCTAGAGGCCGTATTCCCCCTGTGTTTCACGTGGAACGGGGACGTTAGAAAACACGTCGGCAGCAATTAGAATCTTTCATTTACTTCTCTTATGATTAACATAGTGATGCAATAGAACACATAAACAAAGAGATAGGAAAACTATTTGGCAGAGCCCTTGCAACTGAATTTAGAGCAGATCTGATCAAACCTAGGGTCGGGTTATGCTGAGAAAAGTAATTAGGTCAAAATCTCTAGTCCGAATTTGACCCGATGCATTGGCGGGTTGGTTCGGACTATTTTTTAAAGTTTTCTTACTTTGTGAGAAGTGGTTTTTTGAATCAATATTATAAGCTAGAAAATTAACTGCTCCTTATTCATTTTTTTTTGCATGGAGTTATCGTAAAAAAAAAAAAAAAAAAAAAATAGTGACACACTTTTGGACAGAGTTTTTCCTCTGAAAACCACTTTCCAACATAGGATGAAATGCAAATAGGAAACCCAATTTGGAGCACCGGTTCATCAATTAACAACAAAATGTGATTCTACAAAAGGAATAGAAAAATATCGTGAGCGGAGACTTTCAAGTACTAGCATATATACTGCTATATTCCTTTGATTGGCATACGATCCGAATGGAAGGAAGTCAACAAAGATCATACCAACAAGTATATATATTAGGTTTAAATCGTATCTTTCCTGGACCAACAGCCTAGGGATGACGTAGCAAGTTGCCGATGATCACTGATCAAACGGCTTGGCACGGACCGGCAAGACTGCCGAGGGTCCGAGTCCACGGCCAAGTCTCAATCCGTGTTATCTCCTGCCCCATTCCGGCCCATCAGCAACCAACCTTCGCCGAAACCCGGTCAAGTCCACGGCACCTATTAAACGGCGGCGGCCAACCAAACGCGTGCCCAGTTGGAGCTAACAAAACAGCCACATGAGCTGATGAGCGCGAATCGACCTCGTCTTCTCGGCACCATGGCTGCTCGCCTACAAGTACCACGTGTCTCCGTCATCCTCTTCATCTTCCTCGCCGTCATTGTCCCCTCCACCCATGGCAACCCTTTTCTTCCGAGCACTTACAACTTCACCATGTGCTCGGAATCGTTCTGGTGCGGCAGCGTCGAAATCCGCTACCCGTTCTATCTTGCCGAAGCAACCGCCGATCACAGCGGAAACTACTCTTGCGGCTACACCGACTTGAGCATTTCCTGCAACCATGTCGAGGGGCAGACCTGGACTACCATCCGTCTCGGCGGCTACGACGACGAGTACACCGTCGAGAACATCTCCTACCACTACGACCATCAGACCATCTCACTGGTGGACAGCGACGTGCTCGCCGCCGCCGGCAGCTGCCCTGCAGTCAGCCACAACGTCAGCTTCGATGAGGTGTGGTTGCACAACAGCAGCACCTTCCACAACCTCACCTTCTTCTTCAGCTGCCCTGTCTAATGTGGGCAGTGACTAACACCATGATAAACGGACTGTCGAGCCTGCTTAGGCCCAAGAAGAGAACGCCGCCGTGCTTGCAACCGTCCTAGGGGGCCTCGCGGCCTGCCCTAGGGGGCGCATGCCCAGGAGCAAGAGGCGGCGCGGCCGCCGCTGCCGCCCTTCCGCGTTATCCGCAACCACCATATCTAAATATTAATTATTTTAGAATTATTGAATAAATTAGAAGTTGAGAATTGTTTAGAAAAGGGGAATCCATCTGTTATAAGGATCTTTCTAGATTGCTTAGGGGTTAAGTTAGAGATTGCTTAGGGGCTAAATCTACTCGAGACTATAAATACGAGAAGTTTGTATCTGGATCAAATTAAGAAATTAATTAGATGAAAGCTCTCTTATTTCAGCTCTCGGGCTCTCCCTCTCTTCCCCACGTCGTGCGCCGCCCACGCTGCCCTACCCTACGCCGCCGCACGCCACCAGCCCTAGGCACCACTGCTCTAGGCTCCTAGCGCGGCCTCTCCCTCTCCTCCTCCAATCTACTAGCCCCAATCCACCCTACCCGCTGCAGATTGGATCTAATGGCTTCCACTATCGCCATTGAACTGCGTGAGCTGCTCCGTGGATTGATCGACCTTAATAACCACGCTATGGAGAAGGAGTGCATTATGGCGAAGAAGCGTGCCCTCGCCTACGAGATGAATCTACGCGACCTCGACAGCCGCCTCCATGCCATGGGGCTAGGGCATGCCCCCATGGGCGCCCCTACCATCAACGCCCCAACGATGATCACCAATGTCTCCGCGCGCGTCAACGACTTCACTAACGTCATGACTGCAGATGAGATGCCCGCAGAACCCAACTGCGGGAAGCAGGAGCTCCTGCCAGCCAAGATCGAGGATGCCATCGACATTCCGGAGGTGAGCCCGAATGGATCTGCTAAATCACTTGCTCGCGTGTGTGAGCAACACTTTCTCACCATGCTGGAAAGAGCAAGGCGGCCTGTGGCGCTGCCACCGATCGTCAGCGACACCGTCGTCACTGAGGCCCAAGCCACATTAGATTTGGACCACGGGTCCATGCGTTGGTACCGGTACTCTTCCCTAGCGTTGTAATTTACTTCTCGTTGAATTGTGCTGCTTTCTTTCGTGCTTTGGGTTATGGAATGCAGTGTGTCGTGTGTCCGTTTGTTCATTTGAGGTTGGGGGCGCATGTTTTTGTTTTTTAGTTTTATGCTGCAACAATTTATTTGTCGACTACTCCTAGCAATACAACAAGGTCAGATGGAGAAGACTGGCCTGAATGCCTCCATGTTTTACTCGGTCACCAGAACTAGCAGCTGCTTTTTCAGCAGATTAGGTGCGCCAAGGCCTTTCTTGTTGCCTGGACAGGACTTGTGTGCGACGGTAAATATCGGTGCACAGCCAGAGATTCAAGACGAAACAGTCATTTGTTCCGTCTTCTTTGTTCGCGAATATGAAAAATAAATAAAATATTGTTTCTGGTGTGTTACGGTAAAAATTTTAATTTATAATAATATTAAATTAATTCTGCTTTCGTTACGGTGTTCAACAATATATTATGTATTTTAGCGGTATCCTGCAGAAAAATTTCCCTTCACTTTTCTGCTTGTTTGGATTAGTGACGATACACTCCAACTAGCGGTATTGTGCTTGTTTGGATTAGTGACGATAGAACATTGTTCGTTCGTCGAGAGCGAGGGCCATACAATTTCCTGATTGCTTTTCTTACTTTTATGAGGTGAGCAACGGTCCTGCAAGCTGCAACGAACCTATGAGGTACGTGGTGTCCTGCGTTTCCGAGCTTAATTGTCTCACACCTTCTGTTTGGCCGTTTGGCCATAATTCTCTAAACAATTCACGCCGTAGACCTGTTAGTGTGTGGGGAGTGAGTACTTTCTTTCCACGTCTTTGCTAGTCGCCGGTCGCCACTTTTAAGTCTGCGTGTTGGGCACTAGCCACTGGGAGTTGACGCCACGGTAATCGGTAGTCCTAGTCCACGTTCAACCAGAGATCTGTTTCTCTGCTGATACAGATACCGTGCAACGATCTTCTCAAAGTGATTGAACAGCGCTAACTCTTTGCTCGCCTCCTCTTGCTGTGCGTCATACCCCTTCGTCCCATGCCATCCATGAGAAAATTAGAATTCTGCCCTTATGCCATATAGATCTCGCTCAAATGCCATAAAAGTGTATGGAGACATAGCTGAGAGGGGGAAAGTGTAAGGAGACATGACGGCGGAGCGACGACGGCCCATCCTTGTTTGGGAGCGAATTCGACATCATAAATCTACACGGATCAAACTGCCATAGAGCCCGGCTTTGTGTCGTCCTTGCCTCCTGCCGGGTTTCCCGGAGCTGGCTCAAAGGCAGAGGCAGAGCAGAGGACGCGGGTGAAGGGCCCTCTGCGGTGGCAGTGGTGGGTTGTCGCCCGAGTCGCCTTAGTGCTACATGGGGCCTCTTTTTTCCTCCTCCCAAACGAATTCAGCCCCATTCTAATTTTATAAAACGTTTTAGCTTTTACATATACTTTTGCTATATATTTAATATAGAACATGTCTAGAAAAATATTAGTTAAAACCAAAAGATCTTATAACATAGAAAGGGAGAACTTTTACATTTTTTTCGACTGGAATTTAATTGACACCACTCCAGGAGTAGGTTAAAATCCAATCTTGCTTGGACCAACAAGCAAAAGGTAGGGCTAGATAACGAGCCAGCTAGGCTTGTTCTAGCTCGTTAAGATAACGAGCTATCTCGATTGGGCTTATTTTCAAACTCGAGTTGGCTCGTTAAGTTCACAAGCCATACATAAAAATTACAGAAATTTTACTATATGGATTAACCTGAAGATTGAGAATAGTAATAATACAAAAGTGACACTCTACGAGCCTTAAATCAAACAAAAAATTAATATTTGCTAACGTAAATAATAATATACAATAGTACTATATGTTATACATATATGGTTCATACTCTGTACCATACATCATGCATCCATTATCTATTTCTGATTATTTGTACATCTACTAAATCAAAGTGATAGAGTCATAATAATCTCAAATTTATAGGGTCTAGACCAATTATCAACCAATTGTAAAGTGAAAAACATGAAGTAATGTGAAACTAATATAAGTTGAAGACCAACAGCTTTAGCTTATACATATATGGTTCATACTCTGTACCATACATCATGCATCCATTATCTATTTCTGATTATCTGTACATCTACTAAATCAAAGTGATAGAGTCATAATAATCTCAAATTTATAGGGTCTAGACCAATTATCAACCAATTGTAAAGTGAAAAACATGAAGTAATGTGAAACTAATATAAGTTGAAGACCAACAGCTTTAGCTCATTAACTATTATCAACCAATTGTAAAGTGAAAAACATGAAGTAATGTGAAACTAATATAAGTTGAAGACCAACAGCTTTAGCTCACTAACTATTATGAGCTAAAATGTTGGCTCAGCTCGTTGAAAAATATAGACGAGCTAAGCCGAGCCGAGCTACTAATGAATCAAGTTAAGTAAGCTGTTGAGCTGTGAGTTTTTTGTCCGGTCCTAGCCTATTTGGTTAGTGATGATGTAGCGACCAACCGATGATCACAGATCAAACGGCGTGGCACGGACCGGCAAGCCGCCAGTCTCCCAGCGTCAGTGCGTCAATCCGTGTTAGCTCCTGCAAGAACTGCACCACCTCCGGCCCACCACCAATCAGCCTTCGCCGAAACCCGGTCAAGACATCAAGTCCACGGACTAAGTCACAATCACAACTCACACTCACAGCAAAACCAAACGCGCGTGCCCAGTTGGAGCTAACAAAACAGCCAGATGAGCGTGAACCCACCTCGTCTTCTCCCCACCACCATGGCTGCTCACCTACCAGTACAGCGTCTCCCCGTCCTCCTCTTCGTCGTCCTCGCCGTCCATGTCCATGTCCCATCCTCCCATGCCGTCCCTCCGCTCCCGACCACCTATGAAGGTTTGATTTGCTCGGAGTCGGTCTTCTGCGGCGGCGTCAATATCAGCTACCCCTTCTACCTCGCCGACGCTACAAGAGAGACCACCGAATCCTGCGGCTACACCGACCTGAAGATTTCCTGCCAAGGCGAGGGGCCGACCGAGACCCCGGTCCTCACTCTCGGCAGCCACGACTACACCGTCCAGAACATCATCTACGACAATCACACCATCATTTTGGCAGACAGCGACGTGCTCGCCGCTGGCGGCAGCTGCCCCGCAGTCCGCCACAACGTCAGCTTCGATGAGTTGTGGCTGCACAACAGCAGCAGCACCTTCCACAACCTCACCTTCTTCTTCGGCTGTCACACCGGGCAGTTTCCATATGATGAATACAAGATCAGATGCCCGGGGTTCAAGGGTCCGCCAGATGCTGGCGCAGGAGACTCCTTCGTGGTCATGACTGATGAGGATGAGCCTGACAGCATGTCTCTGGAGCAAGAATTGGCGATGATGAACTGCAGCATGATTGTCACTGTGCCAGTCAGAGAGGATGCTCTGATAGCAGTAAGTATCCAGAATGGATATGGGGACGTGCTTAAGCAGGGGTTCGAGTTGGAATGGAGCCGTATCACATCGGATGGGTGTCAGCAGTGCGAGGAGTCGCACGGGCAATGCGCCTATAGCCAGAAGAGGAAATTCCTGGGCTGCTTGTGCAACGGAGGGAAGGTGTTGCGCAGCCCGGAGTGCGAACACACCGTCCCTGCCCCTGCGAACACTCCAACTGCATCAAGTAAGTCCTCCTGAACCGACCCTTTGTTTTTGCAATCACCAGACCACGCACAGCTAGCCTCACAATGTCCTCTGTGTGTGCGCGTCCCGCGCTGCTCTTGCTTGTCTCTGCCTTGTGCTAACTGCGAGCCCATCGTCGTCCCTGCGAGCACCGCAACTGCATCATCAAGTAAGTAGTAAGCCCTTTAAGGTTTTAACCAATTGAAAGATTTATCCCGTCTAAAAACTATCTGTTCCGTGTGTCTTTGTATGTATATATGACTGAGGCTTCGCTTCACAATAAAATGAGTTTAAGGATTAGGTTTCCTATTGACAAATTAAACAAAAGACAAAGAACACAAAACTCTAAAATTTTCAGAAGAATCGAAAACAATGAACATGATGGGTTTTGCATAGGCCACCAGGAATGAGTTGACTAAATTTAGGCTCTTATCACAAGCCCGTTATTATTCCACTACTTGGTCAATCTTTCATCATTTCGCCAATCAAGTGACTTGGCACTGAGAATATCCGTTGAACCGGCATGCCATCTTCGATTAGATTCATATCACTCCAAGGAGCCTCAGTTACGAAGGAAATTGTTCTCAGTGAGCATATAACCGTTTTGAAGTTAAAATGAATATGTGGCCCCACCTGTCTCATTAATTACTTCCTCTGTCCTCAAAAATTGAAAATCTTGCCTCCCGATGAATGGAACAATTTCAAATTTGATAAAGTATATATAAAAATATCATATATGATGCATAATAATTATCACTGGATTAATCATGGAATATATTTTTTATAATAAACCTAGCTATTTGAGGATACAAATGTTGATATTATTTCCTATAAATTAGTTAAACTGACATTGTTTTTTGTAATAATTTTTTGCACCGTGTTTTCTGCTTAAATTTTTGCATTGTGTTTCTGTTTGACGTAAATCAGCTTAATTAATCTTTCTCAAATCTGACATTGTCTTTTGTTCTTTGGCACACAGGGTCAAAGAGAAAAACAGCAATTATTGCCGGTAAGCACTACACAGCCTATAGGCGGTAACAATCTTCAAATCATAGTTTTGACTTCTTACTTTTTACAAAAATAATTAATGAAAACTGATATATTTATATTTTTATAAAATTATTTTTCATGATAAATCTACTCATATGGTTTTCGTGATATCCAAACTCAACAACTTAAAAGTTATTTATGATTTATATTCTCAATGTTTAACCAATCTTATTCAAAACGACTTCTTTTAGTAACATGGAGGGGAGTACTGATCTTCAGTTAGTCTAAAGGAGCAGAAGAAAAGCATATAATGAATTATTGTCGAGACTCAAAAAAAAATTATTGTCATGTCATGTTTTAAAATGTATAATTCTAAAGAAAATATTCGGAATCCACTAGCCAATGACAGCCATGTAGATAAATTTCATCCCCCTTTTTCGTAATAATTTGATGAGTTTCCTCACTGACTAGTGGTGCATTTGTTCTTTGCAAATTGAATTTTTTAGAATGCTTTGCAGTTGAATTCATTGTGAGTTTTTGTGATAGGCGCATGTATTATTGCAGGCACATCGTCCCTTGTATTCCTGTGTCTAGTTATTCTCACATTCTTCTTGGCCTGTAAATATGGTTGGCTGCCCCTCAAATCGAAGGCCGAACCTAGGATTGAGTCCTTTCTACAAAAGAACAGGAACCTACATCCGAAAAGATACACCTATGCAGATGTGAAAAGAATGACAAAATCCTTCGCTGTGAAGCTAGGTCAAGGTGGATTTGGTGCTGTATACAGAGGCAACCTCTACGATGGCCGCCAGGTAGCAGTTAAGATGCTAAAGGACACCAAAGGTGATGGCGAGGAATTTATGAACGAAGTGGCCAGTATTAGCAGAACTTCTCATGTCAACGTTGTGACACTTTTGGGATTTTGCCTGCAAGGATCCAAAAGGGCACTTATTTATGAGTACATGCCTAATGGTTCACTTGAAAGGTATGCCTTCAACAGCAACATGAATAGTAAAAATTTACTGAGTTGGGAGAAATTGTTTGACATAGCAATTGGCACAGCCAGAGGACTTGAATATCTCCATCGGGGATGCAATACTCGAATTGTGCATTTTGACATCAAACCACATAATATTCTATTAGATCAGGATTTCTGTCCTAAGATCTCTGACTTTGGCTTGGCCAAGCTATGCCTGAATAAAGAGAGTGCAATCTCCATTGGTGGTGCAAGAGGGACAATAGGTTATATTGCCCCAGAGGTCTACTCAAAGCAATTTGGAATAGTAAGTAGCAAGTCAGATGTGTATAGTTATGGAATGATGGTCCTTGAGATGGTTGGTGCAAGGGACAAGAATACAAGTGCAAATAGTGAAGCTAGTAGCCAATATTTCCCTCAGTGGATTTATGAACATTTGGACGACTACTGTATCAGTGCTTCTGAGATTGATGGTGAGACCATGGAGCTCGTGAGAAAGATGATAGTTGTAGGTTTGTGGTGCATACAAATGATTCCAACTGATCGGCCAACAATGACTAAAGTCGTCGAGATGCTGGAGGGAAGCACAAGTAATCTGGAATTGCCACCCAAAGTTCTCTTGAGCTGACAAGCATTGAAATTTTCCTATTAAATGCTGCTAGCGCTACCAGGTTGCACAAATGCAAATATTTGAAATATTTATACGCAGAACCAAGGGCATGCATCGAATGTTATTTTTGGTCTGTAAACATAGATGTAACTATATAGGAATTTCTGGGCAGGGGTGCTCATAGCCTCATACGACACTGCGTGATGGCAGTACTTTGTTCAGACTAGCTGCAAGCACTGACTCTCTTCGGGGTGTTTGTAGTTTGTACACTAAGATCGCTGCACAGATGCATTACAAATTCAGTAGGTGGGCCAGGTTTAAAATTTTAATCACCATGGAATTGATTACATAATAAAAATGGAGACTAAACTTTTCATTCCAATTCAGATCAGAACTGCGACACCCGATTCCTGAAAACACTTGAACTGTGAACTACTAGTAGAGATTAGTAGTAGTATTAAGAGCAGCTTACCGAAGTCAAGAGTCGTCTAACGATGTGGTCATAGGTCATAGCTGGGATTTCGGCTGTCCGCACTGTACCCATCGCTCATCAGTGACCATCGGGCGTCGGCCACAGCGGTGCTGCCTGCCGGCCTGCGTCCATGTTTGCCTCCGCTTGAGTCAATGGCTCAATGCCCGGGTAGCTTCCTAACAGATGGCCGCGTTCACTGTTTCCAGACTCCAGAGCCATGGCAATTTCACTATCTCAGCTGACTCTTAGCTAGTCTCTAGAGGTGACTAGTCACCGTGTTAGAACATTTTGCAGCACGGCGCGGGAAGGCATGCCATAGGTGCAATTTTTTCTAGGTTTGGCGAATCTTGACTTCCTATTAGAGTTTAATCCATTTTCGATAGAACTTTCTGTCACCACGAAAGTTAGCCCAGCAGATACGTTAATGAGCCAAGACGCACGGTTTCATGACACGTTGGATACTACTCCCTCCGTTCTAAATTGTAAGATATATTTAGCTTTTTTATATACATTAATTTTATAATGTATCTAGATATAAGTATATATATCTAGATGCGTATAGCAAAATATATGCATCTAGAAAAAAAATCTTATAATTTGAAATGGATTAAATACTATGTACTATTCTCTGGTTCAAACCAAACCTTTTCATGGGCTGGCTCTGGTTGTGCTGACCAAACTTCCTCTAATACCACTTATTAGCTTCTTTTCCTCACTTGGCATCATTCATCATCTATGGTGAGCCGCATACAAACAGAATCCCCAGCCATGGAGTAGTCTGTAAGGAGGGGCCGGCGTCAAGCAACAATCACAAACCGCTTTGGGAGTTGAGCCACCAGCTTTACCCATAGGCCATGGGTCTCCTGCTGCTATGTCACCGTCGTCTGCCGCTGCCGCTTCTCCTTGCCATATTGGTTGCCGCTTCCCGTGGCGATTCTTTGGGCGAGGATTACAACCCCTCCATCCATATGCAAGCTGCAACCATACAGATGCGGGAAAGTGAGTATCAGGTACCCGTTCTATCTTTCGGATCAGACAGCAGATGTCCTGGGCAACAGTAACTCCTCCTGCGGCTACCCCGGGCTGGCCATCGGCTGTGTCGACGACAAGTATCCCATCATGCAGCTCGGCAGCAGCGACCCAGACGACTACTACAACGTGACGCACATCGACTACACCACCTTCACCATCTCCCTTGCCGAACCCGATGTCCTCGATGATGACAGCTGCCCGGTCGACCACAACATCACCGTGCCACGTACCCAGCTTGTGGCTCAACTTACTACCAGACTACTCTCTTCGTAACCTCCTCTTCTTCGCCAACTGCTCCATCGCCACTATCCCTGATCAGCCTAACATCAACCCGATCACATGTCCAAGTTCTTCCGATGGTTCTTATTCTTTTGTGATTCCTTCGGATGTGCCGCACGATCTACTGTCGCGGCAGTGCAAGCAAGTGATCATAGCGCCGGTGTTTCAGAACGCCTCGCTGACGATCGATCCGCAATGGAGCACCACCGGGTACCGCAACGCTCTTAAACAAGGGTTTCAGTTGGGATGGAACTTGAATAGGAGGTCCGAGCGGTGTACCAAGTGCGAGGGATCCAATGGAGGGTGTGCCTACAGCGGAGAGGGGGAATTCGTGGCTTGCTTGTGCCCCGACGGCCGAGTGAGGGACCATGGTGAATGCACCAAAGGTAAGCCTTTGTGTCCTGTACCATGTTTTCTCTTCCCCAGCGTTGCAATTTTTGCTTCTCTTTGATTGTGCTGCTTTCTTTCATGCTGCTTTGGGTTGTTGAATGCGATGTGTCCGTTTGTTCATTTGAGGTTGGGGGCGCATGTTTTTGTTTTTTCGTTTTACTAGTTGAATGCCCGTGCGTTGTTACGGGTTCATATATAATTTCATAACATACATCCACATGATTAGAATGATATAAAATAAATATTATGACGCGCAACAAAAATTAAAATAGATAATTCCCCTAAGTACATATAACTATATTGCCAGCAAACGAAACTTGATATTTCCAATTACAGCACAACTGACTTGGCCAAATAGGTTAAAGCAAAGCACCGTTCACCGTTGCATCAATCTAAAGAATATTATCCTACTATATAAACTTTATGTGAGTGAAATCATAAGGCAGCACGGAATAATGCATCTAGAACTTAAGCAACAAACAAGGGAATAATGCATCAAGCTGCTATAGGCTATAGGAACACTCTAAAACGTGAACCCTTTGTAGTCATGGTGCAAGGCCGAAAATGGAAGACATGAGATTTCCGAGACCAATATAATCACCTTGGTCTTGCCATTTCCAAGACCATATCCTACCAAAACATGAGTCAATAACTGAAATTGATAAGGTTGCATCTACTGTCAATCCATGAACAACATGACTTCTAAGATCAACGCAGGTTGCCAAAAATACTGAATCTAAGAGGAAATAGATTGGACTTTCGCTTACAACAAACTGAATAAATGAGTGAGACTGAGACAAGGATGGCAGTAAATAATGCAATGCCTTTTCATGCACTTTCAGACTAAAAGAATGAACCAAATAGTTTTCTGAGATTAGACTGGCCCTTGCAATACTTGAATCATTCGCTAAAGATCTAAAAGATTGAAATGCGACAACTGAAGACACAATGACAATGATGGTGTCACCTTTGCCTCGTGTACTTATTTGTTCATGGTTCCCTCTATCATGGATGATTGGCAGCACGACATGACGTTGATCGCGTGCAAACTGGTATCGCTGGAAGACTGTAGAAACCATTTGAAGCATATAGCTCAACCTGTAACCTTAGTGGCTCAGGTTTGACCTGTAACTAATAGAGGAGACAATTAACACATATCAATTAGCAAACATCACTCAATTTGGTGAACAAAAACAACAAAATATGTATCCTTTTCTGAGCCAATTTTTTTTTGGGTTTGGCAACAAAAAGGTAGCTATGATTACAATCGGATAGGCTCGTCCCAGAGATTGGAGCAACAGTGCTAACCTGATGCAGGATCATGGGTTTGTTGCTTAAAATACAATCAGATAGATATTTAACTTAATTATGAGACCATCCATTCAACGATACATGTGTGACCAACTATAAAACACAACATCAACCACTATGCGGATCAACAGCTAGGTGGGGAGACACGAGCACCTCAGCTTGGTGGGGAGACATGATATACTGGAGAAGCCTTGATCCTTGCTTTAACTGTCGGCTTGGCACAGAAATTTGTTGAAGCATAAACATGCTGCTTGATTTAACTGTTAGCTATGCATAGAAATTCCTTGCTTTAACCGTTACCTCTACTTGCTATTTGCTCTTATGGTTAGCTCTGCACAAGAATTTTTTATTTTACCTTTTAGCTCTGCATCAAGAATTTGTAAACCATTGAAGCAAGCATGCAGTCTTGAATAACCTTATTTCAAGTACTGAATAACCAAGCATGCAGTTCTGTATTGGTGACTTGCTTACCAATATAACTTAAACTTGGGTGGCACTTGACCCAATCTATCATTGCCCAAACCTACCAAATATGAAGTGTTGAACGAACAACAAAAAAAATAAGAAGAACGAACAAACTATCATTTCAGTCTTCACTGTCTAATTTCAGATAAACAATTCAACAGAGGCCTTTGCTTCCTCCATCTGAAAGATGACACATATCAGGTAAGAGATCTGCCACTCACAAATTCAAAGCAATAACCATGCTTATATTAGGCATTATCTGGTTCTACAGGATGTTAAATCAGGTGCTAGCAATTGCTACCAATGCTGATCTCCAATAAAACAGAGCTCTGTGTACCCCTGCCAACTGAAAGCTCTGTTAGACTACACTAAAAATTCGTGAGCCGCTATTAAGTTCTGAACATGGAATTGTCTAAAGGGTGAGGGAATCGATTCATTGTGAGTTGGCATTGGTTGCAGGTTCCACTAATTTAGAGCTAAAGCTTCTAAATCAGGCGCTAGCAATTGCTACCACTGCTGATCTCCAATAAAACCGAGCTCTCAGAGCTCTGTGTACCCCCTGCCAACTGAAAGCTCTGCTAGACTACACCAAAAATTCAGTGAGCCGCTATTAAGTTCTGAACATGGAATTGTCTGAGGGAATCGATTCATTGTGAGTTGGCATTGGTTCCAGGTTCCACTAATTCATAGCTAAAGCTTCTACTAATAATGATGGTAAAGGAGGAATTGTAGAGCCTGCTAATTATTGGATCACAAGGTATGCCAGTACTGGAAGATTGCACAAAAAACAAATATGAGGTAAGGCGGTTTTCTATGGCAGCCTGTACAACCTGCTAATCTTTATAATGAGTAACTGTGTACAGCCTGATAATCTCTGTAATATTGGGTTCTAGAATTCAGATGAATGGATAAAAGATTGGTAATTTTTTTAGCTTGGCTGAGACATATTGAAGTTCATAGTACTATGCACAATCATAAATCCCAAATTTAAGACTGATCTCAAATATAGAATTTACAGCTTATCTCAAAAACTATCAGGAAATCAGTAATTATATTCCATATTGTCAGACCATGCACATTGCACTACGACAGACCATATATAGACTCAAGAAAAATAAGTTTGCAAAAAATATTTCAATTTCCAAAAACAGACTTACGAATTTTTTTGTAGCCTAGAAAGATTAACACACTCCTGGAACCTCTAGTTTCGACAGCGTACAGGGCTACAAGGTTGAACACAGAATTGTAGGACAATGCTGCAAGTTAGTATCATGTAATGTATATGGACCTAGGACTATAATTGGGTATACATGAATATCAAGAAGCATCCCATGTTATTGCTCAGATCAACAATCCGGTAGAGTAATGAAGCAAAGGCAATGCAATTCATATCTGTAACTGTAAATAAAAGGGCACAACGGAAGACGGAAGACGGAAGACGGAAGATGGGTCCGAGAAAGGGCCGGGGGTGGTTGCTTACCTCTGAAATTAGTAGCGAGGACGAGCTCGAGCTGGTCATCTGTATGGATGCTGAAGGCCGTCGGGCAAAGGGGATGATACTGGCCGCCGACGACGCGCGAGGCGGCCAAGGCCCAAGTCTGAGCAGGTGACGGCCGGCCACGGCCCGGCAGAGGCGTGGAGCGCTGGAGCTGCGACGTCGTGCGATGCCCGGGACAAAGGCGCCGGGAAGGGGCGGCCGGGGCGGCGCGACAACAATGATGTCGTCTCCTGGCTGCCCTAGGGTTTTGGCGGAGGTGGTTGGAAGCCGCCAGGCGTCGGCCTCATCCGAGGCGGCGATACTGGACGTCCAGGTGGCCGAGGGCCGATGCCGAGCGGTCGGCGGCGCGGAGCGCTGGAGCCGCGATTCCACGCGATGGTTGGGGCAGGGGTAGCGCGGCGACATGGCTGGGGCAGCGGTGGCGCGAGCTCGTGGCCGATGGGGCTGGATTCGTCGGAGTTGCGGAGCGTGGGTTCCGTAACTTCTGTTTTCCTTTTGGACGACGTGGGTTGAGGCCTCGAGGGAGGCACGGAGGATTTTTTTTTTTTTTTTTTGAACGGTTTTTCATTTGACGTGGAGAAGCGGGGTGGAGGCTGGACAGCGTTGGATTTCGCTTTTCTATAATTACGGCGATAGATTTTTTACGTGTTTTCGCCGCGGCTTCACCACACAGTGGTAGATGGGTCCAAGTGATTCTTTTTATTAGTAGAGATAGAGATGCTGCAACAAATTATTTGTCGACTCCCCTAGCAATACAGGAAATGTCAGATGGAGAAGACTAGCCTGAATGCCCAGATTCTCCATGTTTTACTCAGTCACCAGAATTAGCGGCTGCTTTTCAGCAGTTAGGTGCGCCGTGCTTTCGGTTGTTTACTGGATAGGACCTCTCAATGCGACGGCAAAATATCGGCACGGTACCGAAGGATGAATATTCTGCTTGTTTGGATTAGTGACGATAGAATGTTGTTCGTTCGTCGAGGGCGAGGGCCATACAATTTCCTGATTGCTTTTCTTAGAACTTTTTGCTCACTTTTATGAGGTGAAGAACGGTCCTGCAAGCTGCAATAGTGCAATGTACCTCTGAGGTATGTGGTGTCCTGCGCTTCCGAGCTTAATTTGCTCGCACCTTCTATTTGACCGTTTGGCCATAATTCTCTAAACAATTCATGGTAGACCTGTTAATGCGTGAGGAGTGAGGACTTTCTTTCCACGTCTTTGCTAGCCGCCGGTCGCCACTTTTAAGTCTGCGTGTTGGACACTAGGAATTGGGAGTTGACGCCTCGTTAGTCGATCGTCCACGCTCAACCCGAGATCTGGCTTCTCTGCTGATATAGATACTGTGCGATGATCTCCTAAAAAATGATTGAACAGCGCTAAGTCTTTGCAACCCCCCTCTCCATCGTCTCTCCATACAAGGCGACCCGCGGGGCGACTCTCCCACCTCCGACACCACCACCGCTCCTCGGCTAGCGGCGGCAGGCACATGTGGCGCCCAGAAATGGCACCTCACAGCACCTTCCCCCCTCTCTCTCTCTCTCTCTCTCTCTCTCTCTCTCTCTCTCTCTCTCTCTCCCCCTCGCTCCCTCGCTCCCTCCCTCCTCTCCTCTTCCTCTAACCAAGGACGATCGGCATTGATGATTGGTGATAGGACAAAGTCAGATCCAGGCCCCTTGGCCTGGATCCGGCATGCCCTAGCCCCGATCGGGTGTGATGGCTAGTGGACAGCGACCAACCTAGGCATACCTGCCGGCTGCGGTTGCGGTCGGTTCGGGGTCTACGGTCACTTCCGAGGGTTGGATCGACGCCCACCTCCTCGGATCCGCCTCCTGCTAGAGGACAGGCTCGCAAGTCAGGATGTCGGGCGGACATGTGGTGGCGCCCCTGCTCGCCCTTCTCCGACAGGACGACCCTCGAGCTTCCATGGCTCCCTGCCTGCCTGTGGCGGCCTCCACCTGCTAGCTATGGCCGGAGCTAGGGCCGTGGACTTCATGCCGGGCAGTGGAGGTGGTGGCCGTGTTGTGCTTGCAGTGCCGCCTCACGGCAGGCAAATTTGGTGGCCGGGGTTGACGCCAGCCAGTGGCCTTCTTTGCGATGGTGTGTCGAGGTTGCTGCGGTAATGGTGCCCGTGCTAGCAGCTTCGATCTTCTGCCATTGATGTCACCACTGCGGTGCTACGGGTGGCCTGCTCTAGAGGGCAGCTAGGTCAAAACCTAGCCTGGTTAGGTTGGGTCGATGCCTGCACCATGTTCCTTCCTAGAGGCGGCATCGAAACTACTGTCTGTCACAGTAGGATGAGTTGGAAGACCTACTCGCATGCTTCTACCAGCATTGCTGGCGTATGCGGATGTTAAAGTCCTTCCTGAAGGCTTCGTTGGAGCACTATTGCAGCCCAGCACATCTCCTTTCTGAAGGCTTAGTCAGTGTCACTCCTTGTCTCTGCCTATGTGTGCCTTATGATCCCCTCCGCAATGGTTTGTCCAGTGCTTGATGTCACCGCCGTCGTTCCTCTTCACAGCGGCTACCTGGTCACTGGCGGATACAGTCATTTGTAGTCCACATTAGCTACCTAGTCGTTGGCAGATAGATTGTTTCTACTCTGCAGTGGCTACCTGGTTGTTGGCGGATTTGGTTCTCTTCTGCGCAATGGTTACCTGGTCATGAGTGCTCTACTTCGCAGCGGCTACCTAGTCTTTGGCGGTATCCATCGTCTTTTATTTCGCAATGACTACCTGGTTGCTTGTGGATCTACCAATCGATGCTTTGCCACCGCGGCTTGACCCAACCTCTATTAGCGACAACTGCGCGGATGCATTTTGTTTTGCAGGCAAAGTCGGTTTGTGTGTTGTGATGGAGGTTCCCCATGTATTCTTGATGTTCGTTTGTATGTATAGGACTCCGCTGGTAATCCTAGATTTACTTAGGAGTCCTTTGTATCGGGAATCCGGTCTCTCGTTTGGCCTTTCCTCTTAATGAAAAACGAGTAAAGACTCGATCTTGAAAAGAGCGCTAAGTCTTTGCTCGCCATGCCTCTCCTGTCTCCTCTTGCCGTGCATTCATGCCCCTTCCTCCTCTGCCACCCGCGAGGAAAATAGAATTTTGCCCTCGTGCCATATGGATTTCACTCAAAAGTCAAAACCATTAAAATTGTGAGATTCGGCATATTGACTTTCACAAGCGCTTCGCTAGATCTAGACGTGTGGAGCTCGGATCCCCCCCCCCCGACCCGCCCTTCAAGGAGTGGTTCTGCAAAGTTCGAGGCAGAGCGACGACAGCCTGTCCTCGTCTTTAGGAGCGAATTTGGCGTTGTAGATTTGTGCGGCTCGAACCACTATGGGACCCTGCCTGCGTCGTCCTTGCCTCCTGCCGGGTCTTCCTGAGCTGGCTCAAGCAAAGGCAGAGCAGAGGACACAGGCAAAGGGTCCTCTGTAGTTGTGGTATTGGGTTGTTGCCCGAGTCGCCTGTGGAGCTACTTGGGGGCCTCTTTTTGTTCTCTCCTTCTCCCAAACGAATTCAATCCATTCTAAATTTATAAGATATTTTAGCTTCTCTAGATAAGTATGTGATTGCTATATATTTAGATATATACTATGTCTAGAAAAACAATATTTATAACACACCAAAAAGTCATAATAGAAAGGGAGGAGTTTTATATTCTTTTCATTAACTAACACCACCCTAGGAGTAGGTTAAAATCCAATCTTGCTTAGACCAACAAGCAAAGGATAGAGCTGGATAATGAGTTGGCTCAGCTTGGCTCGTTAACATAACGAGATAGCTCGGTACGACTCATCCAAGTTCAAGCTGACTCGTTAAATTGCACAAAATTTAATATATGTATTTATCTAAAGCTTCCACTCGATAAGCCTTAAATCAAACAAAAAAATAATATATGCTAAAATAAATAATAATATACAATAGTATTACATTATACATCTATGATTCGTACTCTATACCATACATCATGCATCCATTATCTATTTCGATTATGGATACATCTATTAAACCAAAGTGATAGAGTCATAACAATCCCAAATTTATATGGTCGGCCAATTATTTTTTTCTAGAACATGACTTCACGCGTATTTTATTAAGGAATGCCACAAGAACGGCTTACAAGAGAACCCAAGGTGCATGCTACCAAACCACCAAGAGAGTGGTTTAGAACTGAAACGACAAAAAAAAAGAAAATGGAGAGGAGGGGCCCTCCACCACAACCATAACCTACTGAACCCGCAAAAGAAAAATACATCAGCACAAGGTCGTCGACACGAGATGAAGCTTGGCGGCGTGGTGGCAAAGCATCCACCATGAAGAGACGAAACTACGGCGGCAAAGTATCCGCCCGAGCATCACGACGACAAAGCATCCGTCAAGGAGAATGCGGCAAAGTATCCGCAGAAATATGGAGCCAACGCCCTTAGCTATAAGCATAAGGGGGCACCCAACGGCGACCACGGCGGCCAAGCATCCGCACGAGCAGCGACGACGGCAAAGCATCCTTCAAGGAGAATGCGGCAAAGTATCCGCAGAAATATGGAGCCAACACCCTTAGCTACAAGCATAAGGGGGCACCCAACAGCGACCACGGCGGCCAAGCATCCGCACAAGCAGCGACGACGGCAAAGCATCCGTCAAAGGAGAAACGACAGCGGCAACACCAAGCAGGATGGACAGACCATTGTGAAGATGAGCTTGAAGCACACACAGGCACAGGACGAAGCGACTCCGGCGAGAGAAACAGAAGAAGGGCCGCAGTAGTGCTCCAACAATGCCTTCAAGAAGAATCTTGACATCCGCAGACGCCAACAAAGCTGGGAAGCACAAAAGTAGGTCTTTTGACCAGCCTGCTCCGACGAACAAGACTTCGACAACGCCTCCAAGAAGGCAGATGACGTGGTTGCGCCACCGTCGCCGGCCTGGAGTAACCAAGCAGGGTTTTCACCCAGATACTGAACTTAGACGAAGCAGGCCACCCCTTCGCACCCGGTTAGCTTGCATGGCCGGCCGGCAACCACGCCGGCAACGGGACGCCGTGGCCGGGCAGTGGTGCTCCGGCCGGGCCCCGCCGCCAAGCACCGGAAGGCGTTGGCCCCGTGGCTAGGAGCCCCACCACGGTGGCTGAGGCCGGCCGCGGAGGCCGTTGCAGGAGCCCGGCCGCCAACGGCGCAGCCCAGCAGGACCACCGCCCAGCAGGTCCGCAGGTGACGCGCCAAAGCCGCTCCCACGGGGCCAATCCGCGGATCGCGGGGCCGAGGGGAGGCGCTGGCGCCCCCAAGCCAAGCAGCCCCGCCTACCGAGGCCACCAAGCCCACCGACGCCATGCCCGAGAGAGGCCAAGGCCAACGAGATCCAAAGATGTGGGAGGCTAGATCCGGTCTCGGTGCCTCGGATCCGCTCGCCGGCCGGCCAGACGCTTTAAAAGCACCGGAAAAGGCAGGCCGGGTGGAGAGAGTGGAGCGAGCGGAGTGGGGAGAAAGAGAGGATGCGACGGTGACCTTTTTCGCAGGCCCATGGGCCGCCGCCGCACCGAGGGCAGCGGCGACGGCCGGGAGGAGGCGGAAGGGGGCGGTTTTGGGCGCTGCCGGGAAAGCACCCCGAGATGCCCGACGGGACGCCGGGGCCGATGGTCGGCCAATTATCAATCGATTGTAAAGTTCAAAACATGAAGTAGTACAAAATTAATATAAGTTCAAGAACTATACGAGTTAAAATGTCGATTCAGCTTATTGAAAGATATAAACGAGCCAAGCCAAGCCGAAGTCTCTAATGAATCGAGTCGGGGTTAGGGATGATGTAGCAAGCGGTACCGGCGATCACCGATGAAACGGCTTGGCACACGTACCGCGAGACCGCCGTCCGGCTCACCACCAACCAGCATTTGCCGAAACCCGGTCAAGACGTCGAGTCCACGGGACCTATAAGCCACAACTCACAAGAAACCAAACGCGTGCCCGGTTAAGTGGTTGCGGCTAACAAAAACCCGGATGAGCATGAAGCCACCTCATCTTCTCGCGGCCGCCATGGTCGCTTACCTACCGATACCACGTCTCCCCGTCCTCCTCTTCGCCGCCCATGTCCACGCCCCCGCTTCCCATGCCATCCCGCCTTCGCTCCCGAGCAGCTATGACGGTTCGATTTGTTCGAAGTCGTTCATCTGCGGGCGGCATCGGTATCGGCTATCCCTTCTACCTCGCCCGGCGCGACCACCGACACGGATACAACTACTCCCCGCGGCTACACCGACCGAAGATTTCCCCGCCAAGGCGAGGGCCGGCCGAGACCGCGCTCATCACTCTCGGCGGCCACAACTACGCCCGTTCAGAACATCTTCTACGACACCTACACCTTCATTCTCGGGCGGACGGCGTGCGTGCTCGCCGGCGGCGATCGCCTTGCGATCCGCCACAATGTCGCCTTCGATGAGTTGTGGCTGCAGTTCTACGACAACATTAACCTCACCTTCTTCTTCGGCTGCTACCCACATGACACCGTACTACGACAATTTGACGCATACAAAATAAAATGCGCTGGGTTATTGTGATCCGCTTTGAGTCGGGGCGCAGAGACTCTTTTCGTTTTCACGCCCGATGACCTTGACATGTTATTTCAGGAGCAAGAAATTGCTACGGTGCAGCAAGGTTGTCACCGTGCCGCTGATAAGCGATGTTCGAGAAAGCAGCAAGTAGTAACCAGCAGCTTCGAAGCGGGCGGATACGGAGACGTGCTTAGGCGTGGGTTCGAGCTGGAATGGAGCCGTACCACGGCGTATGGGTGTCGGCAATGCGAGGAGACGACGGGCGGTGCTCCTATAGCCCAGATGAGGGAATTCATGGGCTGCTTGTGCCACGGAGGGAAGGTGGGCAATCCGGACCGCGAACACATCGTCCCCCGCCAAAGCAACGCAATCGCATCAAGTAGCCCTAGGAGCACCGCGAATCGCATCAAGTAGTAAGCCCTTTTAACCTCTTGAAGAAGATTTATTCCCGTCTAAAAACTAAAGCTGCTCCGTGTGTCTGTATATATATTGAGGCTTCGCTTCAAACTAAAATGAGTTTAAGGATTAGGTTTCCTATTGACAAATTAAACAAGAGTTTTGCTATATTTCTATCAAAGAATTTTGTTTGTTTCTATCCATCAAAATCTGGTCCGTTGCTTTTGTTTGAAGATTCGTGCGGCTTTGTGGGTGTACAGCCACCTGATGGGTCCGCGAACTACCTCTTCTCGAAACCCGCAAACCCGTTGGCCATCTATTATTTTCTTTTCTTTCGCCCACCGACCATGCCGACGGCTCCTTTCTTCCCCAAGCGGGGACGAGCGGTGGCCTCGCCGCCGCTTTTCGCTTTGCGCCCGCCCAGACGGTGGGTAGGGTGGAGCCTCCGGCGGCAGTCCGAGTCTGGGCGGCTGTGTGAGGTGAGTGTGGCTCACCCTTTTTAGAAGATAAAACAATAGACAAAGAAGATAAAACTCTCAAATTTTTAGAAGAATCGAAAACAACATGAACAAGAGTTGACTAATAGGCTCTCATCACAAGCCCATTACGATTCCACTACTTGGCCAATCTTTCATCATTTCGCAAAACCAAGTGACTTGGCCCCGAGAACATTTGATTGAACCGGCATGCCATCTTCTAGTATATTCCCATCACTGCAAGGAGCCTCAATTATGAAGGAAAAATGGTCCTCCATGAGCATATAACCGTTTTGAAGGTAAAATGAAGTAACACTTGTGGGACCACCTGTCTCATTACGTACTCCCTTTGTCCTCAAAAATTAAAGATCACGCTTCCCAATGAATGGGACAATTCCATATTTGATAAAGTATATATAAAAATACCATTTATGATGTCATCACTAGAATAATCATGGAATATATTTTTTTATAATAAACCTATTTAAAGATACAAATGTTGATATTATTTTCTATAAATCTAGTCAAATTTACATTGTTTTTTTGATAAATTTTTGCTTTGCGTTTCTGTTTGATGTGAATCAGGTTAATTAATCTTTCTCAAATTTGACATTGTCTTTTGTTCGTTGGCATAAAGGATCAAAAGGGAAAACAGCAATTATAGTAGGTAAGAACTATGCAACCTATAGACGGTAACACGTTCTTCAAATCATAACTTTGACTTCTTATATTATTATATGCATATATTTATATAAGTATTTTTCAAGATGAATCTATTCATATGGTTTTCACATATCCAAACTCAACAATTTAAAACTTATTTTTGATTTATTATATTCTCAATGTTTGACTCAAACAACTTCTTTTAGTAACCTAGAAGTAGTATTGATCTTCAGTTAGTCTATAAAAAGAGCAGAAGAAAAGCATATAATTCGGAATCTATAATTATTGGCACATCAAGTTTTAATAAAATCTATAATTCTAAAATAAATATTTGGAATCCACTAGCCAATGACAGCCATGTAGAACAAATTCATCCTCCCTTTTGGTAATAATCTGATGAGTTTACTCACTGAATAGTGGTGCATTTGTTCTTTGCAAATTGAATTTTTAGAAGGCTTTGCAGTTGAATTCATTTGTGGGCTTTTGTGATGCACAGGTATTGTTGTAGGTACATCGTCCCTTCTATGCTTGTGTCTCGTTATTCACAAATTCTTCTCGGCTTGTAAATATGGTTTGCTGCCCTTCAAATCAAAGGACAAACCAAGGATTGAATCCTTCCTACAAAAGAACAGGAACCTACATCCAAAAAAGATACACTCATGCAGATGTGAAAAGAATGATAAAATCCTTTTGCCGTGAAGCTAGGTCAAGGTGGATTTGGTGCTGTATACTGAGGCAACCTCTACAATGGCCGCCAAGTAGCAGTTAAGATGCTAAAGGACACCAAAGGCGATGGTGAGGAATTTATGAACGAGGTGGCCAGTATTAGCAGAACTTCTCATGTGAACGTTGTGACACTTTTAGAATTTTGCTTGCAAGGATCCAAAAGGGCACTTATTTATGAGTACATGCCTAATGGTTCGCTTGAAAGGTATGCCTTCAACAGCAACATGAATAGTGAAAATTTACTAAGTTGGGAAAAATTATTTAACATAGCAATTGGCACAGCTAGAGGACTTGAATATCTCCACCGGGGATGCAATACTCGAATCATGCATTTTGACATCAAACCACATAATTTTCTATTAGATCAAGATTTACGTCCTAAGATCTCGACTTCGGATTGGCCAAGCTATGCCTGAATAAAGAGAGTGCAATCTCCATTGTTGGTGCAAGAGGGACAATAGGTTATATCGCTCAGAGCAGGTCTACTCAAAGCAGTTCGAGAATAGTAAGTAGCAAGTCGATGTCTATAGTTATGGAATGATGGTCCTTGAGATGGTTGGTGCAAGGGACAAGAATACAAGTGCAAATAGTGAAGCTAGTAGCCAATATTTCCCTCGGTGGATTTATGAACATTTGGACGACCTTGTATCAGTGCTTCCGAGATTGATGGTGAGACCACAGAGCTCGTGAGAAAGATGATAGTTGTAGGTTTGTGGTGCATACAGTTGATTCCAACTGATCGACCAACAATGACTAGAGTCGTCGTACAAAGTAATCTGGAATTGCCACCCAAAATTCTCGATCTTGAGCTGAAAAGCATGGACATCTTCCTATTAAAAGTTGCTAGCGTTACCAGGTTTCACAAACGCAAATATTTGCTATATATGCGTGTGCATAACCAAGGGTATGCATCGAATGTTACTTTTTGGTGCGTAATATATAGATGCAACTATATATGAATATTTCTGGACAGGGGTGCTCATAGCCTCATACGAAATTGTATGATGATGCTAGTACTTTGTTCAGACTAGCTGCGAGCGCTGATTCTCTTCTGTGTATTTGTACACTAAGATCGGTGGACATATGCATTACAAAATCAGCAGGTGGGCCAGGTTTAAAATTTAAATCGCGATGGAATGCATTACACAATTAAAATGGAGACAACTTTTCATTCCAATTCAGATCAGAATTGCGACATCCAAATCCTGGAAAAATATTTGAACTGTGAACTAGTAGAGATTAGAAGTAGTAGGTATATTAAGATCCAGATCCGAGTTTACCGAAGTCGAGTGCTCTAACAATGTGGTCATAGGTGAGATGCTGTCCACACTCATCACTCATCGTCATCGGTGACCGTCAGCGTCGTCCATAGCGGTGGGCGCCGCCGGGTGCCGGCGTGCGTCCATGTTTGCCTCGGCTTGAGTCAATGGCTGATCAATGCCCGGGTAGCTTCCTAGCAGATGGCCGCGTTCCTTTGTTTCGAGAACCATGGAAATTTCACTATCTCGGTTGACTCTTGGTAGTCTCACCGTGTTAGAACATTTTGCAGCACGGCACGAGAAAAGGCATACCATGGGTACAATTTTCTCTAATTATGGTTTGGCGTATCTTGACTTCCTACTAGAGTTTAATCCATTTCCGATGGACTTTTCGTCACCACGAAAGTTAGCCCCAGATTACATTTATGAGCCAAGACTCACGGTTTCATCATGACATGTTGGATAGTACACTATTCTATGGTTCAAGTTCAAACCAAAGTACCAAACCTTTTCATGGGGCTGGCTCCCTGGTTGTGATGACCAAACTTCTTCCAATCCCACTTAGCTTCTTTTTCCTCACTTGGCATCCATGGTGAGCAGCACACAAAAACAGAACCCCCAGCCATGGCGGCATGGAATAGTCTGTAAGGAGGGGGCAAAGCATCAAGCAACAAACACAATTACACAAACCGCTTGAGAGCTTCTTTATCCATAGGCTATGGTGGGTCTCCCCGCTGCTATGTCATTGCTGTCTGTCATTTGCCGCTCTTCCCGGCCATCTTGGTTGCCGCTTCCCGTGGCGATTCTTCGGGCGACGCTTACAACACCTCCATATGCAAGCCGCAACCATACACATGCGGCAAAGTGAAGATCAGTTACCCGTTCTATCTTTCGGATCGGACGCCCGGATGTCTTGGGCAATAACTACTCCTCCCGTGGCTACCCCTGGGCTGGCCATCACCGTGTGGACAAGTATCCCATCATGCAACTCGGCGGCCGCCCGCGGACTACTCCTACAACGTGGCGGGCATCGACTACTCCAACTTCACCATCTCCCTCGCCTACCCCGGTGTCCTCGATGATGAGAGCTGCCCACGGATCGACCACAACGTCACCGTGCCGCCCACCTTGTGGCTCTACCTATACCCGGACTACATTTGTTCGTTTCCTCTTCTTCGCCAACTGTTTCCATCGCCACTATCCCCGATCGAACAACATCAACCCGACCACATGTCCAAGTTCTTCGGATGGTTCTTATTCTTTTTGTGATTTCTTCGGACGTGCCGCACGATCTTTTGTTGCAGCGGTGCAAGCAAATGATCATAGTGCGGTGTTTGAACGCCTCGCCGACGACGATCGATCCGCAATGGAGCACCAAAGGGTACCGCAACGCTCTTAAACAAGGGTTTCAGTTGGGATGGAACTCGAATAGGAGGTCGGCGAGCAAAGGTACCAGTGCGAGGGATCCAATGGAGGGCGTGCCTACAGCCAGAAGGTGGTGGAATTCGTGGCTTGCTTGTGTCCCGACGGCCGAGTGAGCGACCACGGTGAATGCACCAAAGGTAAGCCCTGCGTGTCCTGTACCATGTTTTCTCTTCCCCAGCGTTGCAATTTTTGCTTCTCTTTGATTGTTCTGCTTTCTTTCATGCTTTTCTGCTTTCTTTCATGCTTTGGGTTATTGTGAATGCGATGTGTCCGTTTGTTCATTTGAGGTTGAGGGCGCATGTTTTTGTTTTTTCGTTTTGCTGCAACAAATTACTTGTCGACTACCCTAGCAATACAGGAAAGGTCAGATGGGGAAGACTAGCCTGAATGCCCAGATTCTCCATGTTTTACTCAGTCACCAGAATTAGCGGCTGCTTTTCAGCAGTTAGGTGCGCCACGCTCAGTTGTTGCCTGGATAGGACCTCTGTGCAACGGCAAATATCAGGGCACTACCGGAGGATGAATATTCTGCTTGTTTGGTTTAGGGACGATAGAACGTTGTTCGTTCGTCGAGGGCGAGGGCCATACAATTTCCTGATTGCTTTTCTTAGGAACTTTTTGCTCACTTTTATGAGGTGAACAACGGTCCTGCAAGCTGCAATAATGCAATGTACCTCTGAGGTACGTGGTGTCCCGCGCTTCCGAGCTTAATTTGCTCGCACCTTCTATTTAACCGTTTGGTCATAATTCTCTAAACAATTCACGTGGTAGACCTGTTAATGCGTGAGGAGTGAGGACTTTCTTTCCACATCTTTGCTAGTCGCCGGTCGCCACTTTTAAGTCTGCGCGTTGGGCACTAGCAATTGGGAGTTGACGCCTCGTTAGTCGATCGTCCATGTTCAACCCGAGATCTGGCTTCTCTGCTGGTATAGATACTGTGCGACGATCTTCTCAAAAATGATTGAACAATGCTAAGTCTTTGCAACCCCCTCCCCTCTCCCCATCGTCTCTCCGTACAAGGCGAACCGCGAGGGGACTCTCCCACCTCCGACACCACCACCGCCGGCATGCTCTCCTGGCTGCCGCCGCCACTCCTCAGCTAGCGGCGGTGGCCACCTGTGGCGCCTAGAAATGGCACCCCACAGCACCTTTCCCTCCCTCTCTCTCTCTCTCTCTCTCTTTCTCTCTCTCTCTCTCTCTCCCCCCTCCTCTTCCTCTAACCAAGGACGATCGGCATTGATGATTGGTGGTAGGCCAAAGTTAGATCCAGGCCCCCTTGGCCCGGATCCGGCATGCCCTAGCCCCGATCGGGTGCGATGGCTAGTGGACAGCGATCAGCCTAGGCATGCCTGCCGGCTGCGGTTGCGGTCGGTTCGGGGTCTGCGGTTGCTTCCGAGGGTTGGATCTACGCCCACCTCCCCGGATCCGCCTCTTGCCAGAGGATAGGCTCGCAAGTCAGGATGCCGGGCGGACACGTGGTGGCGCTCCTGCTCGCCCTTCTCCGGCAGGGCGACCCTCGAGCTTCCATGGCTCCCTGCCTGTCTGTGGCGACCTCCACCTACTAGCTATGGCCAGAGCTAGGGCCATGGACTTCATGCTGGGCAGTGGAGGCGGTGGCCGTGTTGCACCTACAGTGCCGCCTCACGGCAGGCAAATTTGGTGGCCGGGGTTGACGCCTGAAAGCCCTAGTTTGGTTTTGGCTAATTGATGAAAACTATGACTAACCCTATTGCTAAGTGTGTAGCATTAGAGAAAGGGAAGGTCCAAGCCAAAGGGTTGAGTGGAGATCAAGGTGATGGTGGAGACCACAAGTGATCAAGTGCCACCCTTATGGATGAAGGAAGATGAGGAGTAAGATGGAATGCTAAAGGCAAAGGTACTTATTAGGGCATTTTCATTTTGCCGGCCATAGGCGAGTAGAGAAGTTGATGGCCGGATTTAGGATCGATAACCGTACTATTAAGAGGGGCAATGTCGCGCAATATCGGTTATCTAAGTGCCACTAGGTGAGCAATGACTTTGCATATGCATTAGGGACCTAGTGTGCTAACAATCTCTTGCAAAATTCATTTGAAAATGCTAACACACATGCACAAGTGGAGAGACACTTTTGTGTTGGCACATGAGAGCAAGAGGTGATGGTGTTTGGGTGTGAAACCCTTCCGCCGAGCTCGTGAGGCGGGACTCGAAAGTTTTCGGACGAATTGGGGTCACTCAGAGGTGACCGGACGATGTCCTGGCAGGGACCGGACGCGTCCGGACAAGTGCTGGCGTCCGTCGTTTTTCAGGAGTGACCGGACTCTAGGCGACCGGACGCTCCGGTGCCGCGTCCGGTCGTGTGTGTTGGCGAGACCGAGCTGAGCAGACGTGGACCAGGACGCCGTGCACGCCCAGTCGTGGTGCAAGTGGACGCGTCCGGCCAAGAAATGACCTCTCGGATGCTCTTCGGGTGGTGACCGGACTCTCATGCGGCCGGGCGTCCGGTGCTGGCATGTGACACGCCCGGTCGATCTTGACAGCAGCGGGGAGTTGGCCGGTGACGGGCGCGAAGAGTGGAATTCAAACGGCTAGTACACGTGGCCAGCTATGTTGGACCGGATGCTGGACCGACGCGTCCGGCCGGGCGTTCCGGGCGTCCGGCCAATGTAAAACCGTGTTTTGAGGGTAACGGCTAGATGCTTTGGTGGGCTCCTATATAAGTGATTTGGCCGGCTCTAGGGAGTTGCTCTTGGCATTTTTGACACGCTTGACATCCTCTACAGCTAAGCAAACCTCCTCCCACACTTTGCATTCATCTTGATTGATCTAGAGAGTGATTGGGAGAGCTTCTAGTGCATTTGCCTTGTGATTGAGCATCTAGTGGCACTAGTGAGCGTTCTTGCTGCGGATTGAGCTTATTACTCTTGGTGATTGCCGTCACTTAGACGGTTGGAGCAGCGAGCCGGAGTTGAGCAAGGTTGAAGATTGTTCTTGGCCACTCCGGAGGTGATTGTGAGGGGTGTTGATCCCACCTCACGGGAGATCACGAAAGGAATCCTTAGTGGAATCTCGTGTCATTGAGTTACCCTCACTTTGTGTGAGTTCTTGTGGCGCCCGGTGAGGGCTTGGCTTGTGACGCCAATTAGCCACCGAACTACCGAGTGTGTGGTTGACACAACGGGGAGTAGCGTGCCGGCAAGCACGTGAACCTCGGGATAAAAAATCTTGTGTCCCTCGGTGTTCTTGTGTGGTTTGATCCTTCGAGATCATCTTGGATTTCTATATTGGATCATCTCTTCGGGTTTCATTGTATTGACAAGACGGTGATTGGTCATCATCCCGAAGGCACGGTTTGCACACTCGATTTACTTTCTAGCGATTACTCTTATGCAAAGTAGTGTATTAGGTTGTGTAGCATAGTTGAATTGCTAAGGACCCTATTCTTAGTGTGCCTAGTGTATAGGTTTGCTAGAATTGATTAGGTTGGCTTGCAACCCCCACTAGGCTAGCGCAACACTTGCATTCGCCATTTGTTGTACTAACCGGTTTGATTAGTGCTTTGTAGAAATTTTAATTAGGCTATTCACCCCCCTCTAGCTATTTAGGACCTTTCAAGTGGTATCAGAGCCGAGGTCACCGTTGTTTAAGGCTTAACATCCTTCGGTGTTAAAATGGCTCAAGTCAACCATATCAACCATGTGGGGAAGCCACCGCACTTCGATGGTACCGGTTATGATCATTGGAAGAGAAAGATATGTGCATACTTGAAATCACTCAACCGGAAAGTTTGGGAGATTGTGGACAAGGATTTTGCCGTGATTGATCCAACCGATCCAACTCCAAGAGAAGAAGAGAAGCTCCAATTCAATGATATTGCAATCAACACATTCTATGAAGCATTAGAGTCAAAGGTGTTTGAGCAAATCAAGGATTTGGAGAGAGCTCATGATGTGTGGACTAGGTTGGAGGAGACATATGAGGGCACACAAACCGTAAAGAGTGCCAAGCTATACATCCTCAAGGACAAGCTTTCAAGTTTCAAGATGGATGATGATGAGAGTGTGCCGGAGATGTTCCATCGCCTTCAAGTGATTGTCAATGACTTGAAGAACTTGGGTGAGAAGGTGGACAATGCGGATTTCTCTCACAAGTTCCTTAGAAGCCTACCATCAAGATTTGAGTTCTTGGTCACAATGTTGGTGAGAGAAGGATTGGATACAAAGACCCCTAACCAAGTACTAGGTGAGGTGATCACTCATGACACCTACCGTGTGGAACGGGAAGGGGGATCTCACAAGGATGAGAAGAAGGACAAAGAGAAGAAGAAAGACAAGGAAGTGGTTGCATTCAAGGCTACTTCATCAAGAGGCAAGAAGAAGCAAGAATCAAGTGATGAAGCTAGCATAAGCTCATGTGAGGTGGATGATCAAGCAATGGCTCTTCTTGAGCGTAAATTTGGCAAGTTCATGAAGAAGAAGGGCTATGGTGCAAGGAAGAGAAGAGATACAATCAAGACCAAGAGATGCTTTCGGTGCAAGAGCAAAGATCACTTCATTGCCGATTGTCCTCTCTCAAGTGATGATGATAGTGATGAGGATGACAAGAAGAAGAAGAAAAACAAGAAAGAGAGGAAGGACAAGAAGGAAAAGAAGGAGAAGAAGCTTGAGTACAAGAAGAAGAAGAAGAGGCAATCATATTGTGTCACATGGGATAGTGATGCCTCAAGTGATAGTGATGATGAGAGTGAAGATGATAAGAAATCAAAGAATAAGTTGCTTGCTAGTCTTGCCATCTCCAACAAGCATTCACTCTTTGATGCTCCATCGACATGCTTAATGGCTAAGCCATCGAAGGTACAATCCGATGATGAGAACGATAGTAAGAGTGATGATGATGAGGAGTACTCAAAGGAGGACCTCATTAGCATGCTACGAGATGCTCACTCTTATATTGAGGAAAAGAGGAAGGAGTGCAAAGAGTTGCGCAAAAGCAAGAAAGCTCTTTAGCAATCCTTTGATGAGCTCAATACTACTCATGAGAGGCTAATGGAAGCCCATAAGAAGCTTGAGAAGGCTCACACCAAGCTTGAAAAGGCTCACTCCTCCCTCCTTGATCAAGCTAAGATTGAGGATGTCGTAGACACATGCAACGTAGGAGTTACTTATGATATTCTTGATGAAGCATTCTATACTCCTATTGTTGTTGGTCCCACTAACCCCTCTTGTAGCTCAAGCAATGCAACATCTACTATTAGTGATGGTTTCACTTGTGATGCCTCACTCATGGTGGAGAATGAGACCCTCAAGAGAGAGGTGAATGAGCTCACTCATGCCCTAGGCAAGGCCTATGGTGGAGATGCCCGCTTGCTAAAGTGCTTGGTGTTGACGGCCACTATTGTATTAATTCAACCGTCAACTAGTCATGAAAAGGATGCAAATGTGATCACCAAAGTAGATATAGGGTTTACACCGACCGAATTCCACGAGTTTTGGTGTTTCATTATTTGCTCGCAGCGTAAACCGGAAAAGGCGCAAACATACAAGCTTATCGGAAGAAGAAAATGGAAAATGGACTCCACGGCTACAGGAAAGTTCCGAGAAGAGACGAAGGCACCACGCCGAACCGGGGCCCGGAGGCCACCAGGCCGAGCCGGCCGGGTCGGCCCTGGACCGGGCCGGGTGCGGGGCTAGCCCCCTCGGGGTCCCGGTTCGTCCGGTTCGCTCCACCGCCTTTGAGGATCGATCCTAGCCGCCCGTCAATATCGGTTTGATCCGATGACTCACGATCATCGCCCAGGGCTATAAAAGGAGAGGCACCCCCCTGGGGAGAGGAGACCCCATTCATTCATTCTCATTCGGAAGTCCGATCATCAGCCAGAAACCCTAATCAGAGCTCCTTAGCTAGGGCCTAGATAGCTAGATTAGAACTAGAGGGAGGCAAGCGCAGGCTTGGATTTTGGAGCCATCAAGAGTTTGGATTTGGTATAATTCTTACCTCCTCTCGCCTTTGTTCTCTTTCATTGTATAGTTATATGATTGCTACAATTGAATTGATGAATTCTCATTTACTTATATTCTTAGTTATTATGTTCCTTGTCTATTGTGGTTATATGCTTAGTATAGCTAGATTAACATTAGGTTTATCCATAGGTTCGTATAGCACTCATCTAATTGATCGTTGGGTGAGTGATAAACATTGTGTAAGCGTGGTGTTTATACGTTGTTTATCTACGAATGCACCCTATAGGCCGGGTTTGGTAGATCGCGGGTGTGACATTCTGTTGAGTCCTATGTAATCCGAACCCCGTTTATAGGCACAGTAGGGCTTGTATACGATGGAAGGGCGAGCTATGTTCTCAAACCTCCTTAGTATGTCCACTACGAATAAATGTAATGCTAACCTTAGCCATGATTACTAGGTGTATTGCACTAACCATAATATACATTGACATGTAGCTAGGAATAACCCAGGAATATCTCTTGATGTTCTACTAGCAACCCTAATGATATAGCTAGGAGTCTCTATCTGTTTATGCTGATGATTATATACTTATCTATTATCTTGTGACTTACCCCTGCATTGAGTAGCGAGGACATGGTTATGCCTATTCGTTACACTCTAGATCAACACACTACCTTTACACAAGCCATGTAGACCTTCCTTTGGGAAAATATAAATGACAACCCGTAATACTCCGGGTAAAATGCTACAATGGTATTTGATCTGTGCGCTTGCGGATACATTTCTATATTCTAATTGGTGGCATGATTTAATACAACACCCCTTGGTGTTATGCTTTGGGGATGACAACTTGGCATTCTAGTGGCGGTGCGCTACTCTAGCATTTTTGGTGTCGTTATTAGAGATAACATTAAGAGGTGTCAACAAGCATTTTTTGGCGCCGTTCTTCGGGAAGGCAATTGGCAATTAAAAAGGATAGCGATAGACCTAACAAACTAATGAGATAGAGGAAACCATAGACCCCCTACTCAATGCAAAGGCTTACCCTTGTGTTTTCTATCTTTGTGAAATCTTATGCAGGGTAATGAATGAGTGGTTTTGATCTACTAGATAACTACGTTGAAAATCCAGAGAAACTCTTTCGAAGGAAGAAATTTCAGCAAGTGAGGGACATCTTTGAATCTTCATCAAGGACACCCACCGGCCGAGGTTCGTTCTTTGGAGGAGCAAGCTCCTATAAGAGAAGAAGAAGAAGAGCAACAAGAGGGCAACTTAGCACCAGTTTTCGAAGAAATGGCTGATAAGTCACTGCGCGAGTTCTCCGCTCCGAACACCAACAATATCCGCACTGGACCTAACGTCAAAGTTAGGGAGAATGGATTCGAGTTCAAGCCAGCTCTTATCACCATGGTGCAAGCCAACCTGTTCTGTGGGAAAGCACACAAAGATGCAAGTGCTCATCTCCAACACTTCCTAGAAATTTGCAGCACTTTCAAGCTGAAGGATGTACCAAAGGACACCGTACTGCTACGTCTGTTCCCATTCTCACTGTTGGGAAAGGCAAAGCAATGGTTCTACGCCAATAAAGACAACCATACAACTTGGGACAAGTGCTCCATAGCTTTTCTAGCAAGATTCTTCCCTATGGGTAAGACGAGTGCCCTAAGAGGGAAAATCTCAAGTTTCCAGCAACAACATGATAAGTCAGTCCCTGAGGCATGGGAACGCTTTCAAGATTACACATCAGAATGTCCTCATCATGGGATGGAGAATTGGCTCCTGATGCAAACTTTCTATCATGGGCTTACCAACAGCACCCGCAACAATGTTGATGCTGCTGCTGGAGGTACATTTATGTCACTGACCATACCACAAGCTACTGCTCTTATGGAGAAGATGGCCTCCAATCAAGATTGAAATGATGAGCGCCAGACCACCCGCAAGAGGAGTGGAGGAATGCACCAGCTCAAGGAGGTAGACATGCTGTCTGCCAAGATAGACTTGCTCATAAAGAAGCTGGAAGACAAGACGAGTCAGAGACAAGATGTCATGCGCATTAATGATGCATGCATGACTTGTGAAGTGTATGGTAATATGGGACACTCAGGCAACAGCTGTCCTGAGACCCGTGAGGACGTGAACTACATCAACAACAATAACAACAACTATCGTCCTCAGAATCAAGGATGGAACCAGCAAAGGCCCAACTACCAAGGTAACTTCCAAGGTAACTTTCAAGGCACTAATTACAATAACTATACTCAACTGCCTTTAAGAGAAGTGATCTCCAACCAAAATAAAATTGTGGAGACTTTATCTAGGAAGGTAGCATCCAATGATAAAATGCTAGAAAACATAAACATCAAAATGGATAGCTTTACCTCTTTGTTAAGAACCAGCTTAGCTTTAATAAAATGATAGAACAACAATTAGCTCATTTGGCGGCCATTTGTTCCACCGACCAACGAAGGTAAGATTCCAGGGCAACCTCTAGAGCCCGAGACCGAATCTTGTTGATGTGTATGCAGGTTACTACATTGAAGCATCATCGGGATGGAAGGATGACTCCATGCCACCTAAAGAGAGGAGATCCGGGAAGACCCGTGATCCCCATCTCTATTGGGCAGCATGACTTCCCTGAAGTTGTCTGCGATCTAGGCGCCAGTGTCAACATCATGCCTAAGGTAATCTTCGACCAAATCTTTCCATGGGCATCTTTGTTGTACACAGATATGTGTTTGCAGCTTGCGCACTGGACGATCAAGTACCCCAAGGGAATCTTAGATGACGTGTGCATACGAATCGGGAGATCATATGTCCCTGTAGACTTTGTAGTCCTGAATACCGGCAGAGGCCCCAAGAGTCCAATCATTCTTGGCCGACCATTCCGAGTCTTGCAAAGGCTCGTCATCTACACGGACAGTGCCAAGATTTGCTTCACCATCAAGGGCAATAAAGAGAAGTTCAGTTTCAAGAACAAGACCCTTGAAGCTCCCATAGATCCAAGAGGAGCTTACTTCCCAGTCAAGCCAACGAACGAAGGAACCAAGAGGAATTCAAATGGGAAGAGAAAGAACAAGAACAGAAGACAAGTGAGAAAGCAGGTCCGAGTAGTCAAGGCTGTTGAGTACAAGCATGACCACCTCTTAGCTTCACCATTCTTAACCAAGAAAGAGGATCCAGGCACGCCAGCCATTGATTGCACCATTAGGCGGTGCTCATTCTACAACGCCTTACGCGATACGGATCATTGTCAACATAATGTCCAAAAAGGTATATGATTTATTATTCGATACACCTCTATACCCTACCTATATGCAGCTGCAGCTGGCGGACAATACGACGAGATTTCCAGAGGGAGTAGCAAGAGACATCATGGTCAAGATCCAGGACCACTACGTCCCGACCGACTTCATGATACTGGACATGGGAGAAGAAGACAAGACACCAATCATACTTAGAAGGCCGTTCCTCAGCACCACCAACGCGATCATCTACAATGGATCAGGCCAAGTCCACTTTCAATTTCCAGGAGAGAAGGTACGCTGTTATTTTAAAGATTATAACTCTCCTGGATTAGCAGCTTTTACCCAGTCCAAGAGGAGACGTCAGCGCCGGAGGAATCGCTCTCAAAAGAGCAATGTTGAGGAGGAGGAAATCAAGGAGGAACCTACAGCACTAAAGCAACAACCTACAAAAGTATGGAAAGAAAAGGTAACCTCCTCAACTGAGTCATCATCACCAGGAGGTCTAACATCAAGGCCCACATCCTCGGGATCCGATGAAGCACCCCAGGAGTGAAGAAGACGAGAAGTCTTGTCCGGAGGACTTTAAACTCTGAACCCTTGCCATAAGGTAACAATGGTAGTTATCCATTTACTTTCTTGCACTTTTAATTCATAGTTAATCTTTATAGAAAACCATAAAAACATTTGAAAAACATCAAAGCCCCATGTGACATGCCTACAAATTGCAAGCTAAAGGAGTGTTCACCGTGGTGGCATAAAAATAAAATAATAATTAGCATACATATTCCATTTTGTTTGATACTTAAAAAAAAATCATTGAGCATCTTGTAGCATTGAATGTACTATAATAACCTTTGGAAACCTCTCACAATAACCAACACACGAATGGCTAACTACTAAGCTGTTTATCCTAATCCGTTCCACGAGTTTTGGTGTTTTGTGAGATGTTTGCTACAGGATGACTCTGAGAGCTAGTTCACCTAGGAATCATCATCTTCATCACTCGAAGTACACCTCCTTGCGCACAACTAACCCTTTGTGTGAAGGAAGCAACTTCTTGTCGGATGAGATGAAGGTTCTTGGCTACACCAGCTCTTACAAGCGTGAGCTCCATCGAGAGGACCTTTCAGCTTCAATGCTCAACCACGACAACAATCAGCTTGGGGGAAGGCATCCCCTAGGTACCCAGGTAAGTGTACCTACGCGATTATCGAGTCAGTCATAAAAATTAAAAAAAAATAATATACCAAAAATATGTGAGCACATGAAGGTTCACCATAGTATCTAAGAAAACCTAAAAATACCAAAAATATATAGGCACATGAAGGTCCATGCTTTTTAGAGTCTTTAGAGTCTTTTGAGTTTTATAATTTGAGTCTTTAAAAAATAAAAAACCAAATAAAAATGTTTGTCTATCTAGAGTCAATGAAAGGAAGCTCTTGAATGAATTGAAATGATGATAAGCTGCTCTGTTACAACACCTCTGAAATGCCTAGAGTTTAGATAAAAGTTTTTCCAAGTTTTAGCTCCAACCTGTTTTGACATGAGAATTTGCTCGAGCCTGAAACTTGTGGGTTGCATATGTTTGAACTAAGTCTAGGTGCCTGATTGATAAGATTGAGAAAATCTGAGCTGCTATCTATCTTGTTCTAAGTGACACTAAAGTTCTGGAGATTTATCTTTTGAAAAATGCAAAAACATGATGAGTTCCTATATGACAAAGCTTACATTTCCACCAGAGCTAACATGATAAGATAGGCTAGTTAAACTTCCACATATATGCTGCTTGTCTTGCATTGAGTTTTGTCAACCTTTGTGACCCTGGTGAGAAATTTGTCATGCTCTTGAATCAAGATCCACCCTCATATGCCCTACTCTACACTGGAGTAGGCGCAACAATATGCCATTCCACCTACATCCATTCTAAAAATGTTTTTCTCCTACACTGGGAGAGAACACCAAAAATATTCCATTAGGTTAGCCACCCAATAATGCTCCATGTTCCTGTGTTATCTCTCTAAATCCATCAATGCCAAAAGGAGTGCTATGAGCTATGCAAAAAGATATTTGAGAAAAAGGGAGAAGAAAAAAAAGATGGACAAGTGTCCCAATGCAAAACAATGGGTACATAGATACCCGACTCGAAAAAAAAAAAGGGGGAGAAAAAAAGAAAATGAGAAAAAAAAAAGATAGCTCATAACCTCTGGTTAGTCTTAAAGGAGAGAGAAGCATTCAAGGAGCTGAGTAGAATTAGGTTCCACCATATATCCACCATATCCATCCACCTATATATCTTGATTCAACTGCATGACTTGTTTCTCCATGGATCCATTATTTGACCTAACAACACATGCATTGCAAGTTTGCTCTTTCAGTTTTCTCCTTACCTATGAGCTCCACAAAAGCCTTAGTTATAGGATGAAAAAAAAGGCAATCATCATTACTGCCTTGGTGAGAATCCACAAATACCACATACAATGAGAGACTTGAGGGTGTCATACATGGGCAAATGCTACATGCTCAAGAAGGGCACTCGATTGAGCAAGTTTGAGAAGAAATGTGATGAAGGATTCCTACTTGGTTACTCCACTACAAGCAAAGCATATAGAGTTTAGAATCTCACTCATGGCATCGTTGAAGAAGTGCATGATGTTGAATTTGATGAAACCAAAGGCTCTCAAGATGAGGAAGAAAATCTAGATGATGTGAGAGGAACTCAATTGATACAAGCCATGAAGGAAATGGATGTTGGTGACATTAGGCCAACACAAGTGGTAGATGTTGAAGATGACAAAGATCAAGTGATTGTGTCTCTAAATGTGCAAGTTAGTGGCTCTCAAGTTCAAACTCAAGTTAGTGACTCTCAAGTGCAAGATCAAGTGGCTAGTACATCATCTCAACCAAATGATCAACTAAGTTCAAGTGCTCAACCTCATGTTCTCCAACCAACTCATATTGCAAGGGATCATCCTCTAGATCAAGTGGTTGGTGATATTAGAAGTGGTGTGCAAACAAGATCAAGATTGGCATCATTTTATGAACATTATTCTTTTGTCTCATCCATAGAGCCAAAGAAGATAGAAGAAGCTTTGATGGATTGTGATTGGGTAAATGCCATGCATGAAGAGTTCAACAACTTTGAAAGAAATCAAGTTTGGGAACTAGTTGAGCGTCCGAAGAACTATAATGTCATTGGCACCAAATGGGTATTCCGGAACAAGCAAGATCAAGATGGCATAGTTGTGAGAAACAAAGCAAGATTGGTAGCACAAGGATACACTCAAGTTGAAGGTCTTGACTTTTAAGAAACCTATGCACCGGTTGCAAGATTGGAGGCAATTAGAATCTTATTAACCTATGCTTGTGCCCATAATATCAAGCTATATCAAATGGATATGAAAAGTGCTTTCTTGAATGGATTCATCAATGAGCTAGTGTATGTTGAGCAACCCCCGGGATTTGAAGATATCAAAAGATCTAACCATGTCTACAAGTTGAAGAAGGCTCTCTATGGCTTGAAGCAAGCTCCAAGGGCATGGTATGAGAGATTGAGAGATTTCTTACTCTCCAAAGGGTTCAAGATGGGGAAGATTGATAACACTCTCTTCACCAAGAAAATTAGAAATGACTTGTTTGTGTTGCAAATCTATGTGGATGACATTATCTTTGGATCAACCAATCAAGACTTTTGTGAAGAGTTTGGAGAAATGATGACAAAAGAGTTTGAGATGTCCATGATTGGAGAGCTTAGCTATTTCCTTGGTCTATAAATTAAGCAATTGAAGAAAGACACATTTGTGAGTCAAAGCAAGTATATCAAAGACATGTTGAAGAAGTTTGGAATGGAAGAAGCCAAGTCAATTGGGACACCAATGGGAACAAATGGTCATCTTGACTTGGATACAAGTGGCAACATGGTAGATCAAAAGTTGTATCGGTCCATGATTAGAAGCTTACTCTATGTGACTGCTTCTAGGCCGGATGTCATGTTTAGTGTGTGCATGTGTGTAAAGTTTCAAGCTTCACCAAGAGAAAGTCATTTGAAGGCAACCAAGAGGATATTGAGATATCTTAAGCACACACCAAATGTTGGATTGTGGTATCCCAAGGGGTCAAACTTTGAGTTGATTGGTTATTCGGACTCCGACTATGCGGGATGCAAGGTGGATAGAAAAAGCACTAGTGAAACATGCCAATTGCTAAAAAGGTCACTTGTCTCATGGTCATCCAAGAAACAAAATAGTGTTGCACTCTCTACCGCCGAAGCCGAATACATTAGTGCGGGGAGTTGTTGTGCTCAATTACTATGGATAAAGCCACATTGAAGGATTTTAGAATCAAATTTGGACAAGTGCCATTGCTATGTGACAATGAAAGTGCCGTAAAGATCACCACCAATCCGGTTCAACATTCAAGGACAAAGCACATTGACATAAGGCATCACTTCATTAGAGATCACCAAGCAAAGGGAGATATTTCTATTGAGAGTGTTGACACCGATGATCAACTTGTCGATATCTTTACCAAGCCACTTGATGAGAAGAGATTTTGCACATTGAGAAATGAATTGAACATACTTGACTTCTCCAACATGAGATGAATGCACCCCCAACTATATGACATGCCTCTCCTTCGACTAATGCAAAGGTGAAATTGTTTGGCATGATGCATTCATACTTAATAAGAACTTGATTAGAGCATATAAACATTTCTTCTAGTGATATCTCTTGCTATTAGGCTCATTCATGAAAACAAAGTGATTTTGAGTACATATTATGCCACTATTGCTTCTATGTCTTGTATGATCTAGTGGCTAAATATGACTTGATCATGAGAATATGACCCTAGTGTTTGATCTAGTTAAATGAGCAAGAAAGGATCTAGTTCAACATTGACAAGATAACCATTGAAAGATGTGTGAAGAAGCTTATCATTGGTTCAAACCGAGCTAGATCGCTTATGCAAGTTTACTAGTTTGAACCACAAGAGAAGGAAGTTTATGTAAACAAATGATCCTTAACTTTAAGTGATCATCTCTCTATTCTAAGCTCCCTCCATGAGCATGATCACATACCTGTGTGGTCATTGATGACAAAGGGGGAGAGAATACAAAGATAGCATGCATCAGGGGGGAGAGTAGATAAAGATTGAAGAATGGGTAGATAAAGATTGAAGAATGGAAAGGGATCAAAATTTTGAAGCACACAAGTAGGGGGAGCAAGCTCATGAACACAATTGATTTCACTTGAATGTGCATATCCATATGATTGCTTGCATTGCACTTAGGAGTATTCATTTCATAAGTGATTTCATAAGTGGTATCTCTCTTGCTTGTGTGGTACTTGCTAGTATAGATCTTGATTGATGAATTAATTACTAGCATGTATATGTTCTAGCCAGAAGTAGCATTTTTCTTGGTGCTTTCCAAGTGGTATCTAGAAACCGTGCTTCTAATGTTGATCTCACAGGGTTTCTAGCTATTTGCTGTTTCTAGCTAGAGTTGGTGCTAAGGATGGTTCATGATATGCACTCCGATGGTATCACGCTTCAAAGGTCCATTCTATACACCTTAGCATCAATTTGGTAGAAATGACTCTCCCAAAACCGATTTATCCATCATGTGTGCAAAGCTTCTAATCCAAACTCTTAGCACACATGTAGGGGGAGCCATAGCTACCAAATAGATTTTACATGACTTGTCCAATTCTTTTCAACTCAAATTGCTTGGACAAGTGGTGTAAAGTCAAAATTGAATTTAATTCTTATCTTTGTGAAGGTTGTCATCAATTACCAAAAAGGGGGAGATTGAAAGCCCTAGTTTGGTTTTGGCTAATTGATGAAATATAGGACTAACCCTATTGCTAAGTGTGTAGCATTAGAGAAAGGGAAGGTCCAAGCCAAAGGGTTGAGTGGAGATCAAGGTGATGGTTGTTGACACTTGTTATGATCCAAAATTTATTAGCAATTACCATTACCTGAGGAACAGAATTATAACAAGAATAGGGTTATCATTAACAATTTCCACGAGTTTTGGTGATTTGTGCATTTTTCAGGGAATTATTCAGAAAAGACTAAAAAGAGGGATTTAAGTGCTTATTTACCATGAAACATAACCGCGACAAAAGGATATCACCGGAGGACTCGGGAAGACTCGAAGACACCCGAAGAAGTGGGGCCCGCGTAGCTGCTTCTTGGTGGGGCCGGCCGGCCCCACCATGGGGCCGCCCGGCGCCTAGGGTGGCCGCCGCTGCCCCCCCCTACGGAACCTTCTCCTGCCGCCTAGGGTTTTCATCCCGGCCGCTTGTTAATTCGGGTTTGATCCGACGGCGCGTGTTAATCCCACTTAGGGCTATAAAAGGAGGGCCATACCCCCACGGGTAGGCCGGATCAAGAGATGAAGATTCGAGCTTTAGATAGAGATCCACTAGATCTAGGCTAGCAATCAAGATAGAGATTAGAGAGATAGAGAGGAGAGTAGAGATTCGGAGGAGCCCCGGCTGTCGGGCGCCCGCCGAGTCAGATTCGCCCTGGATTCGGCTCCCTCGCCCGAGCTACGCGTTCGAGGTACTTTTGTATTTAATATTTCGATTCAAGTAAGCGGCGTTTATATTCGTTCTTTAGTTTGCAACTCATATTACATTGAGTACTTTGATTTGGGTAGCTCCTAGGTCGAGTAGTTGTCGTAGCGTAGGCGTGGTGTGCGGGTTATGATTACTTGTGAATGTCCCCCCGATTAGCCGGATAGTGGTAGCTCGCGTAGGTGACTCTATAACTACGTTGAATCCTCTCGTAGTCCACTTCCGTTGATAGGACGACAGGCTGATAGGTGTCTGGTAGGTAGATTACTCTGTTTCTTCTTCTATTCAGATCACTTGCCCGATAAGACGATATTATACAAAGTTTACCGGTGGTTAGAACTAGAGTGCATTAGCTATTTTCTCGTTCTCGATAGTTTTCTAAGTTGTTTGCCCCCCGTAGATTAAGAAGTATTAGGCTAGATCATATTTCACCCTACTGTTCATTTGGGTTCGATATTAAAACCGGGTTGATCTTGGTGAAGTGCTATCAATATATATATCTGTGCGCTTATGGATAATCGATTATAATTATTATTAGGGTGCGATTAATTTATACCAACAAGCATTTCTCGGCGCCGTTCTTCGGGAACGGTTTGCTGATTTTGATTTAGCCTATCTTAGTCTATAGTTATCCTTATATTAAAAAAAATATATAAAAATAAAAAAATAAAAAAATATTATGGAAAACGAATCGCAACTTTTATATCAATATGGAGCACCATCGGGATCGTACCTCCGACCAATAGAATCTTCTAAACCTATCACATCATCGGCTATGAGCTACGCCCGGGATTAATTAAATTAGTCCACGAACATATCTTTTCCGGTAACACTAGCGAAAACCCCTATTCCCATTTAACTAATTTTGAGCAAACATGTTCATGTCTCCGCGCATTAAGGGCATGGCCGATGAAACTTTAAGATGGAAACTCTTTCCGTTTTCATTAACGGGTAGAGCCAAGAAATGGTATAATCGCCATGTTGGGAGTAGTCAAGGAGATTGGGAGATATTACGAAAATACTTTTGTCTTAAAATTTTTCCAAGTAGAAAAGGTCGCTAAACTTCGATTTGAAATCATAGGATTCAAACAATTAAGTAATGAATCGCTAGGCAAGGCTTGGGATCGTTTTGATGGTTTTGTAAATTCTGGACCTAATCTTGCTTTACCAGAACCCATGCTTTTACAACATTTCTTTTTAGGCCTTGATGATAAAAACAAAGAATATCTTAATTTGGCCTCAGGAGGAGCATTTATGCATATTACTGTTGATCATGCTAAAACTATTCTTACTAATATTTTGAATGATCTCCCCGAAGAAAAAGAAGAGTTGTTAGAAGAAAATTCTCAATTAGCTAAAACTGAACTTTTACTTGATTCATCTCAATCTGTAGTTGAATTAAAACCCGAGCTAGTTAATGAGATAGTTCGAATTCTACGTGGATGTTTGAAATAGAGGATGATTTCTTTAATGATTTTGGGAATACTACACTTTATAGTAAAATTATTCAACCCCAGCAATCCAGAGATTTTAATTTCAGTTTTTCACATCCTGATGATTTAAAATTTCTTAGAGAAATAATAAGAAATTTGATTTTTATTTTGGGTGATGATTGGTTGACAGAATCTGAGCAATCCCTCGATATAATTCGTCTTGATTCATCCTCTGTTAATATAATGCTGCAAGTAATTTCATATCCTTTTGAAGCTTTATATAACCCAATTGTAGGAGTCAACATTATGTCATATTCTTTTGCTAGAAAATTCTTAAAAGACATACCATTAATGCCTACAAATAAATTACTCAAAAATTGTTTAGGACACATTATTCTTAGTGTAGGAGTTTTAAGTGCACTTCCTATTGTTATTAATGATTTCCGCATTTCGCTAAATTTCTATATCTTTGATGTGTGGGATTTTGATGTAATGATTGGGGTACCTATAATCAAACTTCTTCGAGAAGGTCGTAATGGTAAATTAAATGTCAAGCTTGGGAAGGGATTTAATTTCTCAATACCTATAACTCATACAATAAATGTTAAAAGAGTCCTCCCCCGAATCAAATTCAATAGAAGAGGTTAAGGCGGTTGAGTATAATACTTTTATTCAACCTGATTTAGAAGATGATGCCCAGTTTTTCATTGATGAAGAGGAGGAGGACCTTATTGATCCTGAACCTCTTGATGAATTACTAGAACCACAAAAGCCCTCTATTGAGCTTAAACCATTACCATCTGGTCTTAAATATGTTTTCCTAAACAATGATCAAGAATATCCTGTGATTATAAGCGATAAACTCTCTGATGAAGAATCTTATAAATTAATAGCAGTTTTAGAAAAACATAGAGCCGCTTTTGGATATTCACTCCAAGATCTCAAAGGGATCAGTCCTGTTCTTTGCACCCATCGCATACCAACCAATCCAGAAATTACGCCTTCAAGAGAGCCTCAACGTAGACTCCAAAATGCGATGCGAGACGTAGTAAAGAAAGAAGTTTTAAAGCTTTTACATGCAGGGATCATATACCCAGTACCGCATAGCGAGTGGGTAAGTCCTGTGCAAGTTGTACCTAAAAAGAGAGGAATGACAGTTGTCCAGAATGATAAAAATGAATTAATACCTAAAAGAACTGTCCTTTGGATGGCGAATGTGCATAGATTATCGAAAACTAAATAAAGCAACAAGGAAAGATCATTTTCCTCTACCTTTCATTGATGAAATGTTAGAACGTCTAGCAAATCATTCTTTCTTTTGTTTCCTTGATGGTTATTCAGGATATCACCAAATCCCTATCCACCCTGATGATCAAAGTAAAACCACTTTTACATGTCCCTATGGAACTTATGCTTATAGAAGAATATCTTTTGGATTATGTAATGCACCTGCTTCTTTCAAAGATGTATGATGTCTATATTTTTTCGATATGATAGAAGAAATCATGGAAGTTTTTATGGATGATTTTTCAGTTTATGGAAAAACTTTCGATGATTGTCTAGAAAATTTAGATAAGGTTTTGCAAAGATGTGAAGAAAAACACTTAGTCCTCAATTGGGAGAAATGTCATTTTATGGTTAGAGAAGGAATAGTGTTGGGACACTTAGTGTCAAAAGAGGTATAGAGGTAGATAAGGCTAAGATTGAAGTAATTGAACAACTACCTCCCCCGTTAATGCAAAAAGGAGTCCGAAGTTTTCTTGGTCATTGTGGTTTTTATCGTAGATTTATAAAGAACTTTTCACAAATTGCTAGACCAATGACAAGATTGTTAGCTAAGGATGTACCTTTTGACTTTGATGAAGAATGCTTGGAATCATTTACTGTTCTTAAGAAAGCACTTACATCAGCACCAATCATCCAACCCCCTGATTGGTCTTTACCTTTTGAAATTATGTGTGATGCTAGTGATTATATCTTTGTAGGGGCAGTCCTAGGACAAACAAAAGATAAGACGCATCATGCAATTGCTTATGCTAGCAAGACAATGACAGAAGCACAATTAAATTATGCAACCACTGAAAAAGAACTTTTGGCTGTTGTCTTTGCTATTGATAAATTTAGATCTTACTTAGTTGGAGCTAAAATAATTGTTTATTCTGATCATGCTGCTCTTAAATATTTGCTCACTAAGAAAGATGCTAAACCCCGACTAATAAGATGGATTCTATTACTACAAGAATTTGATTTAGAGATTAAAGATAGAAAAGGAATAGAAAATCCTGTTGCTGATCATTTGTCTAGAATGTATTTTAAAGAACCACAGGAATTACCTATAAATGATTCATTAAGAGATGACATGCTGTTTAAAGTAACCAAGACAGACCCTTTGGTACGCGAATATTGTCAATTTTATGGTTGCAGGTTATGTACCACCCGGAGAAAATAAGAAGAGACTCATTTATGAAAGTCGTCTCCACATGTGGGATCCACCTTACCTCTTTCGGGTATGTGCCGATGGATTACTCGAAGGTGTGTACCAAGTAGAAGAAGGCTTGCAGATCATTCAGAAATGTCACTCATCACCATATGGAGGTCATTATGGGGCATTCCGCACTCATGCAAAAAATCTGGCAGAGTGGTTTCTTTTGGCCAACTATGTATGAAGACACCAAAGATTTCATCCGAAGATGTGGAGCATGTCAGAGGCACGGAAACATCAATACAAGAGATGCCATGCCACTCACCAACAACCTTCAGATTGAGCTCTTTGATGTCTGGGGAATTGATTACATGGGACCCTTTGTGAAGTCAAAGAATTATGAGTATATTTTGATGGCAGTTGACTATGTATCCAAGTGGGTAGAAGCTATGCCATGTAAAAATGCTAACTCCAAACATTCAAAGAAGATGTTCGAAGAAATCATATTCCCAAGGTTTGGAACACCTAGAATGGTTATAAGTGATGGAGGAACGCATTTCATCGATAAGAAGTTTCACTTATACCTACAAGCCCATGGAATACGACACAATGTCGCTACTCCATACCATCCTCGACAAGTGGTCAGGCAGAAACGTCCAATAAGCAAATCAAGAATATTCTCGTAAAAAAAAGTTGATGAGATGGGAACTTTATGGAAGGATCGGTTACCAGATGCACTATGGGCATACCGGACAGCTTACAAAACACCTTTGGGTATGTCACCATATCAATTGGTGTATGGCAAGACCTGCCATTTACCAGTTGAATTAGAACATAAAGCTCATCGGGCTATAAAAAGATGGAATATGGATTTGGACGCTTTGGAGAGAAAAGAAAAATGCAATTATCGAATTAGAAGAATGGAGAGAAAATGCTTATCATAATTCGAAAATCTACAAAGAACGAACGAAGAAATGGCATGATAAGAGGATCAAGAAAAAGGAGTTTTCACCCGGAGATAAGGTATTACTTTTTTAATTCGAGGTTCAAATTATTCGGGCTTGGGAAGCTAAGAAGTAAATGGGAAGGACCCTTTACCGTCGTGAATGCGTCACCGCATGGAGCAATAACTCTACAATCAAACGAATGTACGTTATTCAAGGTAAATGGGCACCGACTTAAACTTTATTTGGAACCATATGATTCGGGGAGTAGTGGATGAAATTGATTTCATCCAATTACCAACTTATTAAGGTCTATTTTAGTCCGGTACGCGAAATTTTATCCGAATATATATCTAACAGAATCATAGGAGGATTCCGAGGCACCCCGTAGAAGGGCACCCGAAGTGGGCCCTGGGTTGGGCCGGCCGGCGCCCCCTGGTGTCCCCTCGTCCCGTCTTTCGTCCCTCGACCTTCTACCCTCTTCCTACGTATATTCGCGTATGTTTGACGCATGATCGGATATACTTTAAATGCGGATCACGTAGAACCTAGGTTTTATCCTCATCCCTGTCTCCTAAAAACCCATATAAATACGTACCTAGACCTCCTCAACTTTATTCCATAACCGACCACCTCTCCTTCCTCAAAAAGGAGCTCTCGGTTTAGATCTATTAGCAATGGCGAACAAGGCGATCGTCTCCTACGGCACGGACTTCAACGGCATCCTGGGCCGATGACTCGAAGGCCCTCGCCCCTCGCCAGCCGAAGCCCCTCGCCGTTGTGCCGCCGAAGCAAGCTGCAACACCTCGGCGTCATGAGCAAGTCTACTACGTGCAAGATCCGGATGCTCTTTCTCCACCTCCCCGCAAGGCCGATGCTTGAAGGAGGCGCTAAAGGGAAGCAGATTGCCATCCCTCGTGGTACCAAGCTTCTTGCACCCAGAGCTAATGAGCGACTCGTATCAGTCGAGACTGACAAGAAGGGTAACTTGATATGCGCTAAGTACACCAATGCCTCTCGCCCTTACATTCGGGGAGTTCGTGCAAATCCTCGATGAAGTATGCTATGTTGAGCCTATTGCACCTAAACCCAAGCCTAAACCTAAGAGGAAGAGAGCGCATCAAAGCATTAGCATTGGAGAAGGTTCCCAAAGCACCAACCTTACGCATTCTTAACGAGAAATTTGAAGGCCTCTCCAACCTTGTCAAAGAGATGGAAACGCCCAATAATTTGAGGGACAAGCTCATAAATGAGTTAGAAGAGAAGGTTGGGATTCATGCTAAGTTACTCCGCAATCTTAAGCGCGAAAAAAAGAAAAGCTTGAAGGCGAGGTTGCGGCTCTCAGGGCCGAAATTCAGGGCCTCAACAATGAAGGGCAGCATTAACTGCCTAGTTATCCAATAAGGCACACTTCCGCTAGATTAATGAGTCAGTCAAGTTGAGTCAGTTTAGGTCAAAGCCTAAAGAGCTAGGGCTGTCGTTAGCTCAGTCATTAAAGCGTCTGTTGAATTATTTTTACCACCACTATGAATGAATAAAGTGCCTTATTTTATTAATGTGTGTTATCTACTCTACTCTCTATTTTTGAATATTTTGTCTCCACATATTGTGCAGAGAATTTACAGAAAAATAAGTGTGGGGAAAGCACAATCAATCACGAGGCAAAAATACGATCGGAAGAATAGCGTAATCCGAACCATCATCGAATCAACACCGTGCACGCGCAAAGCGGGACCCCCGCAGGACCCCCGAGGTGGGGCCGGCCGGCGCTACTGGTGGGGGCGGGCGGCCCCCGGCTCTCCTCGTCTCCTCGTTTCGATCACGCTCGGGTTCAACTTAATTACGACTTAAATAAATGTATTATTCTGCATTCGATCTGAACCATGAATCTCTATATTAAAATGCTTTAAGAAATAATAAACCCATTCAACCCATCACTTGAGAAACTTAAATTATATATCGCTCTAGAGTTGTGTTTTTTATGAAATTCAAAAGCACTTCATGATTGATTAAGTTATTGTGGAAAATAAGGTAGTTAAGATAATGATCACTTTCGTTTTCGATAATTTATCTTTGGAGATTTTTTTTGAAAACTTTAAACTTTTTTTAGCTTCACTCCTCTTTTTATGGCATACAATAAGTCTAATCATGGTTGAGAGTTTTATCATATTCCCAGTGTCACATGTTAAAATAATTCACTATCTAGAGCAGTATTATGACGGAGGCATGAGCAAATCAAAAGAAATGCGAGGAAATAAAAAGGGACAAGTGTCCGAAACCTCAAATGAGATGGATCACGAGGAAATAAAAAGGGACAAGTGTCCAAAACCTCGATCAAAATAAGAAATATAAGCATGTGCTAAAAAAAAAAGAAAAGCTTATGGTACCTCCGACATAATATGCCTAGAAGTGAGAAGTCTTTTCGATCTAGGAATATGATATTTGTCTCCCACATTATACACACTATTGGTGCCACTACAAGAGAGAGATGCAGCCACGTTTTTACAAAATAACCTCTACTCCAAAGAAACATAATTACAGAAAGGTGTAATCAATCTTAAGCTATCTTACTCAGCAATTACTTAAGAATTCATGATAGACACTTTTGAATCTCACAATACATGATTACTAGACTAGTGCTATATAATTTAGGTCCCAAGTTACGTATTGATGGTATCCATTACTAAAACCAACCTTTTCCGGGGACGAGCAAAAGCCTAAGTGTGGGGGTAATTGTTGACACTTGTTATGATCCAAAATTTATTAGCAATTACCATTACCTGAGGAACAGAATTATAACAAGAATAGGGTTATCATTAACAATTTCCACGAGTTTTGGTGATTTGTGCATTTTTCAGTGGAATTATTCGTAAAAGACTAAAAAGAGGGATTTGAGTGCTTATTTACCACGAAACATAACCGCGACAAAAGGGATATCACCGGAGGACTCGGGAAGACCCCAGAAGACACCCGAAGAAGTGGGGCCCCCACTTGCTTCAGGTGGGGCCGGCCGGCCCCACCATGGGGCCGCCCGGCGCCCCTAGGGGGTGGCCGCCGCCCCCCTTCGGAACCTTCTCCCGCCGCCTAGGGTTTTCATCCCGGCCGCTTGTTAAGTCGGTTTGATCGACGGGCGCGTGTTAATCCCCTTAGGGCTATAAAAGGAGGGCCATACCCCCCCCAGGGAGTAGGCCGGATCAAGAGATGAAGATTGAGCTTTAGATAGAGATCCACTAGATCTAGGCTAGCAATCAAGATAGAGATTAGAGAGATAGAGAGGAGAGTAGAGATTCGGAGGAGCCCCCGGCCTGTCGGAGCGCCCTTCGGAGTCTGTATTCGCCCGGATTCGCTCCCTCGCCCGGAGCTGCGTTCGAGGTACTTTTGTATTTAATATTCGATTCAAGTAAGCGGCGTTTATATTCGTTCTTTAGTTTGCAACTCATATTACATTGAGTACTTTGATTTGGGTAGCTCCTAGGTCGAGTAGTTGTCGTAGCGTAGACGTGGTGTGCGGGTTATGATTACTTGTGAATGTCCCCCGATTAGCCGGATAGTGGTAGCTCGCGTAGGTGACTCTATAGCTACGTTGAATCCTCCGTAGTCCACTTCCCGTTGATTGGACAGACAGGCCGATAGGTGTCCGGTAGGTAGATTACTCTGTTTCTTCTCCTATTCGGATCACTTGCCCGATAAGACGATATTATACAAAGTTTACGGTGGTTAGAACTAGAGTGCATTAGCTATTTCCTCGTTCTCGATAGTTTTCTAAGTTGTTTGTGCCCCGTAGATTAAGAAGTATTAGGCTAGATCATATTTCACCCCTATTGTTCCTTTGGGTTCGATATTAAAACCGGATTGATCTTGGTGAAGTGCTATCGGTATATATCGTGCGCTTGCGGATAATCTGATTATAATTATTATTAGGGTGCAGTTAATTTATACCAACAATGGTGGAGACCACAAGTGATCAAGTGCCACCCTTGTGGATGAAGGAAGATGAGGAGCAAGATGGAATGCTAAAGGCAAAGGTACTTATTAGGGCATTTCCATTTTGCCGGCCATAGGCGAGTAGAGAAGTTGATGGCCGGATTTATGATCGATAACCGTACTATTAAGAGGGGCAATGTCGCGTAATATCGGTTATCTAAGTGCCACTAGGTGAGCAGTGACTTTGCATATGCATTAGGGACCTAGTGTGCTAACAATCTCTTGCAAAATTCATTTAAAAATGCTAACACACGTGCACAAGTGGAGAGACACTTTTGTGTTGGCACATGAGAGCAAGAGGTGATGGTGTTTGGGTGTGAAACCCTTCTGCCGAGCTCGCGAGGTGGGACTCGAAAGTTTTCGGACGAATTAGGGTCACTCAGAGGTGACCGGACGCTGTCTGGCGGGGACCGGACGCTGCCCGGGACAAGTGTCTTGGCGTCCGTCGTTTTTTGGGAGTGACCGGACTGCGGGCGACCGGACGCCTCACGGTGCCGCGTCCGGTCGTGTGTGTTGGCGAGGCCGAGCTGAGCAAAGACGTGGATCGGACGCCGTGCACGCCCGGTCGGGGTGCGGCGGACGCGTCCGGTCAAGAAATGACCTCTCTGGATGCTCTACGGGTGGTGACCGGACTCTATGTCTTTGGCGTCGATCTTGCCGCACAGACGCGTCCCGATCGATGCTGACAGCGCGGGAGTTGGCTGGTGGCGTTGGGCGCGAAGAGTGGAATTCAAACGGCTAGTACACGTGGCCAGTTATGTTGGACCGGACGCGTCCGGTCAGGGCGTTTCGGGCGTCCGGTCAATGCGCAGAAACTGTGTTTTGAGGGTAACGGCTAGGTGCTTTGGTGGGCGCCTATTTAAGTGATTTGCTCGGCTCTAGGGAGTCGCTCTTGGCATTTTTGACACGCTTGACATCCTCTACAGCTAAGCAAACCTCCTCCCACACTTTGCATTCTTCTTGATTGATCTAGAGAGTGATTGGGAGAGCTTCTAGTGCATTTGCCTTGTGATTGAGCATCTAGTGGCACTAGTGAGCGTTCTTACTGCGGATTGAGCTTATTACTCTTGGTGATTGCCGTCACTTAGACGGTTGGAGCAGCGAGCCGGAGTTGAGCAAGGTTGAAGATTGTTCTTGGCCACTCCGGAGGTGATTGTGAGGGGTGTTGATCCCACCCCGCGGGAGATCGCGAAAGGAATCCTTAGTGGAATCTCGTGTCATTGAGTTACCCTCACTTTGTGTGAGTTCTTGTGGCGCCCGATGAGGGGCGCCCGGTGAGGGCTTGGCTTGTGACGCCAATTAGCCACCGAACTACCGAGTGTGTGGTCGACACAACGGGGAGTAGCGTGCCGGCAAGCACGTGAACCTCGGGATAAAAAATCTTGTGTCCCTCGGTGTTCTTGTGTGGTTTGATCCTTCGAGATCAACTTGGATTTCTATATTGGATCATCTCTTCGGGTTTCATTGTATTGACAAGACGGTGATTGGTCATCATCCCGAAGGCACGGTTTGCACACTCGATTTACTTTCTAGCGATTACTCTTATGCAAAGTAGTGTATTAGGTTGTGTAGCATAGTTGAATTGCTAAGGACCCTATTCTTAGTGTGCCTAGTGTATAGGTTTGCTAGAATTGATTAGGTTGGCTTGCAACCCCCACTAGGCTAGCGCAACACTTGCATTCGCCATTTGTTATACTAACCGGTTTGTTTAGTGCTTTGTAGAAATTTTAATTAGGCTATTCACCCCCCCCTCTAGCCATTTAGGACCTTTCAACGCCAACCAGTGGCCTTCTTTGTGGTGGTGTGTCAAGGTTGCTGCGGTAATGGTGCCCGTGCTAGCAGCTTCGATCTTCTGCCATTGATGTCACCGCTGCGTTGCTATGGGTGGCCTGCTCTGGAGGACGTATAGCAACTAGGTCAAACTAGCCTGGTTAGGTTGGGCCGACGACGCCGCACCATGTTCCTTCCACGGAGGCAAAGCATCGAAACTACCATGCATCGTCGCAGTAGGATGAGTCGGAAGACCTACTCATGTGCTCCTACCTGCGTTGTTGGCGTCTGCAGATGTCAAAGTCCTTTAAGGCTTCATTAGAGCACTATTGCAGCCCAGCACATCTCCTTTCTGAAGGCTCAGTCGGTGTCGCTCCTTGTCTCTACCTATGTGTGCCTTATGCTCCCCTCTGCAATGGTTTGTCTAGTGCTTGATGTCACCACCGTCGTTCCTCTTCACAGCGGCTACCTGGTCACTGGCAGATACAGTCATTTGTAGTCCACATTAGCTACCTGGTTGCTGGCGGATTCTGGTTCTCTTCTGCGCAATGGCTACCTGGTCATGAGCGCTCTACTTCGCAGCGGCTACCTAGTCGCTGGCATTATCCATCATCTTTTATTTCGCAATGACTACCTAGTTACTTGCGGATCTACCAATGGATGCTTTGCCACCGCGGCTTGATCCACCCTCTGTTAGCGACAATTGCGCGGATGCATTTTCTTTTGCAGGCATAGTTGGTTTGTGTGTTTTGATGGTGGTTCCCCCATGTATTCTTGATGTTCGTTTGTATGTATGGGACTCCACCAGCAATCTGAGATTTACTTAGGAGTCCTTTGTATCGGTAATCCGGTCTCTCGTTTGGCCTTTCCTCCTAATGAAAAACGAGTAAAGACCTGATCTTGAAAAAAGCGCTAAGTCTTTGCTCGCCATGCCTCTCCCGCCTCCTCTTGCCGTGCATTCATGCCCCTTCCTCCTCTCGCCACCCGCGAGGAAAATAGAATTTTGCCCTTGTGCCATATGGATTTCACTCAAAAGTCAAAACCATTAAAATTGTGAGATTCAAGCATATTGACTTTCACAGCGCCGCTAGATCGGACATGTGGAGCTCGGAATCCCCCCGGACCCTCCCTCCAAGGAGTGGTTCTGCAAAGTTCGAGGCAGAACGATGACAGCCCGTCCTCGTCTTTAGGAGCGAATTTGGCGTTGTAGATTTACGCGGCTCGATCCGCTATGGGGCCCTGCCTGCGTCGTTCTTGCCTCCTGCCGAGTCTCCCAGAGCTGGCTCAAGCAAAGGCAGAGCAGAGGACACAAGCAAAGGGTCCTCTATAGTGGTGGTATTGGGTTGTTGCCCGAGTCGCCTGTGGAGCTACTTGGGCACCTCTTTTTTTTCTCCTTCTCCCAAACGAATTCAATCTATTCTAAATTTATAAGACATTTTAGCTTTTCTAGATAAGTACGTGTTTGCTATATATTTAGATATATACTATGTTTAGAAAAACAATATTTATAACACACCAAAAAGTCATAATAGAAAGGGAGGAGTTTTATATTCTTTTCATTAACTAACACCACCCCAGGAGTAGGTTAAAATCCAATCTTGCTTAGACCAACAAGCCAAGGATAGGGCTGGATAATGAGTCGACTCAGCTCGTTAAGATAACAAGATAGCTCGGTACGGCTCGTCCAAGTTCGAGCTGACTCGTTAAATTGCACAAAATTTAATATATGTATTTATCTAAAGCTTCCACTCGATAAGCCTTAAATCAAACAAGAAATAATATATGCTAAAATAAATAACAATATACAATAGTATTACATTATACATCTATGATTCGTACTCTATATCTGAGCATCTATACATCTATTAAATCAAAGTGATAGAGTCATAATAATCCCAAGTTTATATGGTCTAGGCCAATTATCAACCGATTGTAAAGTTTAAAACATGAAGTAGTACAAAATTAATATAATTAAGTTAATTCAAGACCAACAGCTTTAGCTCGTTAACTATACGAGCTAAAATGTTAACTCAGCTTATTGAAAAATATAAACGAGCCGAACCAAGCCGAGTCTCTAATGAATCGAGTCGAGTATGGTGCTGAGCTACAAGCTTTTCGTCTAGTCCTAGCCTGGGGGTTAGGGATGATGTAGCAAGCAGCCGACGATCACTGATGAAACGGTTGGCACACGTGCAGCGAGACCGCCAAGTCCACGCTACTACTCTCTCAGCGTCGGTCGCCACACTCACACCTCGTGTCAATGCGTGTTAGCTCCTGCTGCACTACCTTCCGACTCACCACCAACCAGCATTCGCCGAAACCCGGTCAAGACGTCAACTCCACGGGACCAATAAGTCACAAGAAACCAAACGCGTGCCTGGTTGCAGCTAACAAACCAGCCAGATGAGCGTGAAGCCACCTCATCTTCGATCTCGCCACCATGGCTGCTCACCTACCAGTACCACGTCTCCCCGTCCTCCTCTTCGTCTTCCTCGCCCTCCATGTCCACGTCCCCGCTTCACATGCCATCCCGCCTGCGCTGATCCCGAGCAGCTATGACGGTTCGATTTGCTCCGAAGTCGTTCATCTGCGGCGGCGTCGGTATCAGCTATCCCTTCTACCTCGCCGACGCGACCACCGACACGGATACAACTACTCCTGCGGCTACACCGACCTGAAGATTTCCTGCCAAGGCGAGGGGCCGACCGAGACCCCCGTTCATCACTCTCGGCGGCCACAACTACGCCGTTCAGAACATCTTCTACGACACCTACACCTTCATTCTGGGCGGACAGCGGCGTGCTCGCCGGGCGGCGATCGTCCTGCAGTCCGCCACAATGTCAGCTTCGATGAGTTGTGGCTGCAGAGCACCTTCTACGACAACGCTAACCTCACCTTCTTCTTCGGCTGCTACCCACGTGACACCTTGCTACGACAATTGGACGCTGCATACAAAATAAAACTGGTGGGTTCAGCAGTCCGCCTGAGTCGGGCGCAGGAGACTCTTTTCGTGTTCACGCCCGATGACCTTGACATGTTATTTCAGGAGCAAGAAATTGCTACGAAGTGCAGCAAGGTTGTCACCGTGCCGAGTGATCAGCGATGTTCTGATGGCAGCAAGCAACCGAGCAGCTTCGAAGCGGCGGATACGGAGACGTGCTTAGGCGTGGGTTCGAGCTGGAATGGAGCCGTACCACAGCGTATGGGTGTCGGCAATGCGAGGAGACGTACGGGCGATGCTCCTATAGCCAGTCCAGGGAATTCATGGGCTGCTTGTGCCACGGAGGGAAGGTGGGCAACCCGGACTGCCAACACATCGTCCCTGCCAGCAACGCAACTGCATCAAGTAGCCCTACGAGCACCGCAACTGCATCAAGTAGTAAGCCCTTTAACCTAATGAAAAAGATTTATTCCCGTCTAAAAACTAAAAATCTGCTCCGTGTGTCTTAGTATATATATTGAGGCTTCGCTTCAAACTAAAATGAGTTTAAGGATTAGGTTTTCTATTGACAAATTAACTAAACAAAAGACAAAGAAGATAAAACTCTCAAATTTTTAGAAGAATCGAAAATAAAATGAAAATTTAGGCTCTCATCACAAGCCCATTACGATTCCACTACTTGGTCAATCTTTCATCATTTCGCCAACCAAGTGACTTGGCCCTGAGAACATCTGTTGAACCGGCATGTCATCTTCTAGTATATTCCCATCACTGCAAGAAGCCTCAGTTATGAAGGAAAAATGGTCCTCAGTGAGCATAAAATGAAGTAAAACTTGTGGGACCACCTGTCTCATTATGTACTCCTTTTGTCCTGAAAAATTGAAAATATCGCTTTCCAAAGAATGGGACAATTCCAAATTTGATAAAGTATATATAAAAATACCATTTAATTTATGATGCCATCACTATAATAATCATGGAATATATTTTTCTTAATAGACCTATTTAAAGATACAAATGTTGATATCATTTTCTATAAATTTAGTCAAATTGACATTGTTTTTTGCGATAAATTTTTTGCTTTGTGTTTCATTTTGATGTGAATCAGGTTAATTAATCTTTCTCAAATCTAACATTGTCTTTTGTTCGTTTGCATACAGGATCAAAAGGGAAAACAGCAATTATTGTAGGTAAGAACTATGCAGCCTATAGACGACGGTAACACATTCTCCAAATCATAACTTTGACTTCTTATGTTATATGTATATATTTATATAAGTATTTTTCAAGATGAATCTATTCATATGGTTTTCACATATCCAAACTCAACAATTTAAAACTTATTTTTAATTTATATTCTCAATGTTTGAAACAACTTCTTTTAGTAACCCAGAGGTAGTACTGATCTTCAGTTAGTCTATAAAAGAGCAGAAGAAAAGCATATAATTCGAATCTATAATTATTGGCAATTCGAATCTATAATTATTGGCACGTCATGTTTTAATAAAATCTATAATTCCAAAATAAATATTCGAATCCACTAGACAATAACAGCCATGTAGAAAAAATTCATCCTCCCTTTTTGGTAATAATCTGATGAGTTTCCTCATTGAATAGTGGTGCATTTGTTCTTTGCAAATTGAATTTTTAGAATCCTGTGCAGTTGAATTCACTTGTGAGCTTTTGTGATGCACAGGTATTGTTGTAGGTACATCGTCCCTTCTATGCTTGTGTCTCGTTATTCATAAATTCTTCTCGGCTTCTAAATATGGTTTGCTGCCCTTCAAATCAAAGGACGGACCAAGGATTGAGTCCTTTCTACAAAAGAACGGGAACCTACATCCAAAAAGATACACTTATGCAGATGTGAAAAGAATGACAAAATCCTTTGCTGTGAAGCTAGGTCAAGGTGGATTTGGTGCTGTATATAGAGGCAACCTCTATGATGGCCGCCAAGTAGCAGTTAAGATGCTAAAGGACACCAAAGGTGATGGCGAGGAATTTATGAATGAGGTGGCCAGTATCAGCAGAACTTCTCATGTTAACGTTGTGACACTTTTAGGATTTTGCTTGCAAAGATCCAAAAGGGCACTTATTTATGAGTACATGCCTAATGGTTCACTTGAAAGGTATGCCTTCAACAGCAACATGAATAGTGAAAATTTACTAAGTTGGCAGAAATTATTTGACATAGCAATTGGCACGGCCAGAGGACTTGAATATCTCCACCGGGGATGCAATACTCGAATCGTGCATTTTGATATCAAACCACATAATATTCTATTAGATCAGGATTTCTGTCCTAAGATCTCTGACTTTGGATTGGCCAAGCTATGCCTGAATAAAGAGAGTGCAATCTCCATTGTTGGTGCAAGAGGGACAATAGGTTATATCGCTCCGGAGGTCTACTCAAAGCAATTCGGAATAGTAAGTAGCAAGTCTGATGTCTATAGTTATGGAATGATGGTCCTTGAGATGGTTGGTGCAAGGGACAAGAATACAGGTGCAAATAGTGAAGCTAGTAGCCAATATTTCCCTCAGCGGATTTATGAACATTTGGATGAGTACTGTATCAGTGCTTCTGAGATTGATGGTGAGACCACAGAGCTCGTGAGAAAGATGATAGTTGTAGGTTTGTGGTGCATACAATTGAGTTCGACTGATCGGCCAACAATGACTAGAGTCGTCGAGATGCTGGAAGGAAGCACAAGCAATCTGGAATTGCCACCGAAAGTTCTCTTGAGCTGACAAGCATATAGATATTTTTCCTTTTAAATGTTTCTACGGTTGCATGAATGCAAATATTTGTGGAGACAAGTGCTCATAGCCTCATACCATGGTATTACTTTGTTCAGACTAGCTGCAATGACTGATTCTCTTCTGTGTACTTGTACCTTAAGATCACTAGACAGATGCATTAATATTACAAATTTAATTAAAATGGCGACTCAACTTTTCATTACAACTAAGAATTTCAGATCAGAATGACGATGCCCAGTTCTTGAAAATAATTGAACTGCAAACTAGCAATTAGTACTTCTTCCATTCTAAATTATAGTAAGATGTTTTGACTTTTCTAGTTATGTTGATTTTACTTTTTTTTACCAAATCAGCAGGAGAGCCCCCTACCTATATTTTTTTCCTTTTCATTAAATGAAAGGATGATATGTACAAAATACAAGGCAACTAAGCCCAAAATAGAAAAGAGAAAGTATTACAAGAAATTCTCTCTCTAAGAGAAGCCTGTCTGACTGTGTTGGCCTTGGTACAAACCAGTCCAAGCTCTTCTTTGGAGTGTCTTTTCCATTGGTTAATGTTGGCATGAACATTATCAAAGATGAATCCGGCCATTTCTTGTCTTCCAAATAACCCAACAGGCTGTGATGACTATTTCTCTGAAAATGGCATTCCCAAAGTCTAACCATGCTCCTGATATCATATCCAAAGGACTGAGATTCAGGTCCCAGCTGATGGATAGCATGGCCCAACAATCTCTACTGAAAGGGCACTCAAGAATAAATGGAAGCTAGTTTCTTCACGCCCTGAATTGCAGAGGACAATATTATAGTCTTCCAGATCATATTTTTCCGTCTAATAAGATTTCTGGTGCTGAGCCTATCTCTGGGGAGATTCCAGAAGCAAAATTTGTGGCTGCCTAAGTTACTAGAGCCCCAGAGCCACTTAAAAAGAGGAGACACAGCACTTGTTCCGATGAGAATTGTGTAGGCTTTCATGCTGCTGTATTTTGCTGAAACCCAAATATAGCTCCAGATATCATTGGTTGTGTCATCCCCACTTCTATTTTCTAAGAAAAGTTGAACCTCTTCCAACTGTACTCCATCCCCACTTCTAGCTTTTTTTTTTTTTTTTTTTTTTTGAGAAACTGGAGGGTCCAGAGCCCCTACAGAAATATATTAAGAACTAGCAAGAAGTTTACAGCAAGATACAGACCTCCACCAAAAGGAAAATTAGGGACCAAAGAAAGAGAGAAATAAAATAGAAAATGAAGTCGTTACAAATCTGAAGCCAGGTTTAGGATCCATGAATCAAATGAAGATTGCAGACTTGGCTTGATCCTGTGCTGGACAAGAATCAATTCCTGAAGAAACTTTCTTTTGCAGGATTGGATACTGGGTTGGATTCCACTGAAGATGAGATCATTCCTTGCGGTCCAAATAGACCAGCACATTACGATGCTCGCCACCATGAAGAATTTGGGGTGTAACCTTGCTCTGAATGCGTTTATTATATCCAAAAAGCTGCTGTTGTTCAAAGTATCAATCCCAATCAAGTACCAGCAATGTTTGGTAAAGTCACAATTAAGGAAAAGGTGGTTCCTGGTTTCTTCCACGGGCAATGCTAAGGTACATATTGTACCTCCTATGAGGTAATATCTCAAATCAATCTGAGCCGTTGATATTTTAGATTTTATAAATTTTTTAATACATTAAAAATTTTAAAAAAACAAAAAAAATCATCGTATTTCCATAATGAGGGGAGAAGGAAATCTTGAATTGCACATGTGCGCATGCGACGGGAGGGAAAATCCGGAAAGAATCCTCGCTAATCACGGGAAATCCAAGAAGAATCTTGAATCCTCACTAATCTTCGCTAATCATGCGACAAGTACAAGCACATACACATACACGTACACACACATCACGCACCACGCACACACACATCACGCATCGATGCACGTACTGGCAACACATACACGCACACACACATCACGCATCGATGCACGTACTGGCAACACATACACGCACACGCACACACATCACGTACACGTACTGACAACACATACACGCACATACACACACATCACATACATGTACTGGCAACACGTACACACGCACACTAGTATGAACAAGTACCGGCACCATGTACACGCACACTAGTATGAACAAGTACCGGCAATACATACACGCACACACACGCACGTATATACATGCGAAGTCACGTTGTCACGTACACACACATTAGTATACATGCAAAATCAAGTACGGAAAAGATTTACATATCAATCAAGAGATCATGCATGCATCAACCAAATCTTATTTATATCTAAACTTTTCTTATTTATCCTATTTTCTAAAAAAAAAAAATTAAATAAATATATATTTCATCTATTACCTCCTAGAAGGTAATAGGCAATCGTAACTGTTCGATCAAAAGAAATGGACGGCTCACAATCATTTGTATGTACCGCAGCAAAGCCCTTCTTCCACAATGCAGGTACAGATAGCACAGTTGTAATTCTCAAGTTTCTCCTTCTCAAAATATTTCTGGTGCTAAGTCTGTCTTTTAATAATAGCCATCACCTCTTTGTAAGTTCTAGATGAGGAGAATTGTGAGGAGCCCCAATTGTAGCACCATTTGTCCTTCTCAACAACGCGAGCACTCTGCAACAGAAAAACTTCAAAGTTTTGCATCTGCTGTAAAGCCTCTTGTGAAAGTTGGAAGTGGAAGAGATCTGAGAAGACTTCGTGTTGATCACCGAGTAAATTGAGGCCTGCTTGTTTTTAGCAAATGAGAAGAGCTCAGGTGCAGTCAAAGCAGGTGAGATCGGCTTCCAGTTATCAGTCCAGAAAAAGACAGGTCTGGCCATCTCCAATAGTTACTGTTGTGAACCTTTTGAACTAGTCAATTAATTTCAAATTATTCCTCCACCAGAATGAGCCCTTCTTTATGTTACTTGGCAGCTTACCATTGCTGTAATGATTTTCCCAAATTAAATGAACCCAGGGCAAATTGACATTGTTGAAGAACTTGTGGAGGTTTTTGATCAATAGAGCTCGTTCTGCTTTTTGATGTCAAGGATCCCTAGACCCCCATCCTTCTTAGTTGCACACACCATTTTCCATGCTGTTTTGGGTATGTATCTAGACATAATTTATATCTAGGTACATTGAAAAAGCTAGTGTATCTAGAAAAGCCGTAAATATGAAAAAAAAAAAATCAAAATATCTTATAATTTAGAATGAAGAGAGTAGGTACTAAGAACCATAGTTTACCCAAGTCAGAGTGGTCAACCGATGTGGTCACAGCTGAGATTTTAGCTGTCCGCTCCGCAGTCCGCACTCATCAGTGAACATCGTCCTAGCGACTATCGGCCTGCGCTCATGTTGTTTGCCTCTGCTTGAGTGAATGCCCGGGTAAAACTTCCTGAGTCCTGAGTCCTGACAAGCGCGTTCGTTGTCTCCAGAGCCAATAGTTTCCACATGGACCGAGGCGTGAACGGACATCCCACATTAGCTTTTTCATCCGTCTACGCCAGGCGCCGAAGTTAAGTTAGCCTAGCAGATACGTTTACGAGCCAAGACGATTTGCCTGCACTACGAGACTGATAGGACCAGTGTACGCTGTACAGGATTAGACAGTATATATACACGATTTCGTGAGTCGTGACATGTTGGATACTATTCTACGGTTAAAACCAAACCTTTTCATGGGAGCTCTGTTTGTGCTGACCAAACTTAGCGTGGATTTGGCAGGAAACGGCATGGCACGGACCGGAAAGACTGCCAAGTCCACATCTACTTCAGTCTCCCAGCGTCCCGCTCCCGCGCATCCATGTCAATCCGTCTCCTGCGCCACTCCGCCCCACCACCAACCAGCAACCAGCTGCAGCCTTCGCCGAAATCCCGGTCAAGACGTCGAGTCCACGGGACCTATATATAGGTCAGTAGGTCACAAGACGTGTAAGCGGGTGTGCCCAGTTGGAGCAACGTAAACAAAACGGCCAGATAAGCATCAGCCCTGCTCGCCTACCACGTCTTCCCATCCTCCTCTTCGCCTTCGTCTTCCTCGCCGTCCATGTCCACTCCACCCATGCTGACCCTCCTCTTCCGAGCACTTACGACGTCTCCACTTACGACGTCTCCATGTGCTCCGAATCGTTCTCGTGCGGCGGCGTCGAAATCCGGTACCCGTTCTACCTCGCCAACGCAACGGAAGCAACCGCCGATCACAGCGGGAACTACTCTTGCGGCTACGCCGACTTGAGCATTTCTTGCAACAAACTCGAGGGGCAGACCTGGACTCCTACCATCCGTCTCGGCGTCGACGGCGACGAGTAAACCGTCGAGAACATCTCCTACCACTACGACCATCAGACCATCTCACTGGTGGACAGCGATGTGCTCGGAGGCGGCGACTGCCCCGCAGTCCGCCACGACGTCAGCTTCGACGAGACATGGCTGCATGACACCAGCTCCAACAGCAACCTCACCTTCTTCTTCTTCGGCTGCGAGCCACGCGATCCCGCGGGGATTGAATTTGGCGCATCCAGAATCAATTGCGCGGGGTTCAAGAGCCCGCCAGGTGTTCGCGCAGGAGACGCCTTCGTGCTCATGATTGATGATGAGGTCCAAAGGTCTCTGGTGCAAGTGGCCAGGAACTGCAGCATGGTTGTCACCGTGCCAGTGAGAGGCGATGTTCTGAAAGCAGCAAGTAGTAACCAGAGCAGCTTCACAAGCGGCGGATACGGAGACGTGCTCAAGCGTGGGTTCGTGTTGGAATGGAGCCGTATCACAGGGGATCAGTGTCAGCAGTGCGAGGAATCGAAGGGGCAATGCGCCTATGGCCAGAGCAGGGAATTCACGGGCTGCTTGTGCCACGGAGGGAAGGTGGGCAACCCGGACTGTGCACACATCGTCCCTGCCAGCACCACAACTGCTTCAAGTAAGTAGTAATCCGAAGCCTTTAATAAACCTACTGAAAGACCGTCTACAAATTAAATCTGCTCCGTCTGCACAGCCGACTATTTCACTCGGACTTACGATTCCAACGCCTGTGTGTTATATATTGAGGCAAGCGGTTCTGTGGGATTTGCCAGGTTTTCGTCATCTAAGGTCGCTTCTAGGGGGTTTGGCGCGGAGGCTCTGTTAGCGCCCAGTTTGTGTGTTTGCTTCTTCTCGGTGTGTTCGTTCTCTTTTGGGCTGAGTTTTCGCGGTAACTACCAATTACGGCTTCGGTTTGTTGTTGCTTTCTAGTCTCTAGCGATGACTAGTCACCGTGTTAGAACATTTTGCAGCACGGTGCGAGAAATGACATGCCATAGGTGCATTTTTTTTTTCTAATTCGGGTTTGGCGTATCTTGACTTCGTACTAGAGTTTAATTCATTTCCGATAGAACTTTCTGTCACCACAAAAGTTAGCCCAGCAGATACGTTTATGAGCCAAGACGCGCGGTTTCATGACATGTTGGATACTACTATTCTACGGTTCAAACCAAACCTTTTCGTACGTGGGCTGCCTCTGGTTGTGCTGACCAGACATCTTCCAATCCCACTTAGCTTCACACAAACCGCTTGGGAGTTGAGCCACCAGCTTTACCCATAGGCTATGGTGGGTCTCCTGCTGCTATGTCACCGTCGTCTGCCACTGCCGTTCCTCCTTGCCGTCTTGGTTGCCGCTTCCCGTGGCGATTCTTTGGGCGATGATTACAACATCTCTTCCATATGCAAGCTGCAACCATACACATGCGGCAAAGTGAACATCAGCTACCCGTTCTATCTTTCCGATCAGACGGCAGATGTCCTGGGCAACAGCAACTCCTCCTGCGGCTACCCCGGGCTGGCCATCGACTGCGTGGACGACAAGTATCCTATCATGCAACTTGGCAGCAGCAGCAGCAACACAGTCTACTCCTACAACGTGACGGAAATCGACTACTCCAACTCCACCATCTACCTCGCCGACCCGGATGTCCTCCATAACCAGAGCTGCCCACGTGTCGACCACAACGTCACCGTTTCGCCATCGCCAACCTTGTGGCTGAACTTGTCGGAGTACACCACCGTTCAATACCTCCTCTTCTTCACCAACTGCTCCATCAACAGTCTCCTTCTCCCTGATGAGTCTACCATCCAACCGGTCGCATGCGCAAGTTCTGGTGTAGATGATTATTCTTTCGTGATTCCTTCGGAGATGCCGCACGAAATTTTGTCGCGGCAGTGCGATCAAGTTGTCCTAGTGCCGGTGCTTCAGAACGCCTCACTGGCGATCGATCCGAAATGGAGCATCAACGGATACCGCAACGCTCTTAAACAGGGCTTCCAGTTGGAATGGAATTCAAGCCAGAGGTCCGAGCGGTGTATCAAGTGTGAGGGATCCAATGGAGGGTGTGCCTACAGCAGAGATGGGGAATTCGTGGGTTGCTTGTGTACCAACGGGCGAGTGCACGGCGAGGGCTGCAAAGAACGGTAAGCCCTTTTCTGTCTTGTACAATTGTAACGCCTTTTCTCGGCTCCAAATCGCTATGGAGATCCATTAGCTTGCGGCTTCATGACTTGTAGGTAGCTGCAAGTTACTTTTACCCCCAAAAGGGCAGTAAGAGTTTTATTGAAATTTTTAATAGACCTTCCAATCCAAAAGCCAAAAATCTCCCCAAAGCTAAAAGTCACGGTGAGATTCTTAGCTTTACAGGAGTCTTTTGGCTTTTGGAAAGTTTTTCCAAAAGCCGGTGGCCAAAAGTAAACAATCAAGGCCTAAAGGTCCCTTTGGTTAGGCTTTCAACCTGCTTTTGCTTTTGTAAAAGCCAAAAGCTAAACCAAAGGACCTAAAAGCTAGAGATATTTTTGTCAAAAAGCAGTTTTTACTTTAGTAAAAATTCAAAAGCACTTGAACCTCTGCTTTCACTGGCTTTTGGAGAAATAATTTTGAGAAAATTACCCACTGCCACTTTGGTTATGATAGGAAAGAAAACGGTTCGCTCCTTCTATTCCCCCGGTCCTCTCGTATCGGCCCATCCCTCTTCCATCCGCACGGATGTGGGTGAGCATTCCGTGCCGCCGCCACTCGCACACTCGGCTCGTCGGCGCCCCCTACCGACCCCCGTGTGTGGGCTTCTTTCGCAATCGCGGCTCCCTCGTGCTTAGCACTTTGTAATGCTGCAAGGTGTTTGATTCATCACAAAATCAGATTTTCTTTAGATTAGTTAGCATCAAGTTCAAAGTGGCATCATGAACTTTCGGATCACAATAAACCTGCAGCTGTATTTGTTTGCCTAAACAGACCATTAACACACCGTTGAAACGCTATACAAACATGATAGCACGTTGTTTCCGTTTAATCAACCATTTATCCCATTTAAACAGCATTTTGCCCGTTTAAATGCTCATTTAGCCTATATTGGCTAAATGGCAAGTGACCAAATATTTACCGTTTAGGATATGCTGACACTAAGGTGCCCCTGACGGCGTGTTCAAAGGCCGCTCGCCTTCGTCGCGCCATCGCGTTTGGTTTGTGTACTTTTGATCCGCTTCCCTCCCGATGAAAAACAGGCACAAACCCGATCACGAAAAAAAGGATGGAATAAAACCAAAAGCAAAAGCCTAACAGGTCCTCAACTAGCCACTCGATCGATTATTCCCCCAACTGGACGCGATGTGTTGCTGTGGATCGCTCTGTTCACTAGGACATCATCCACTACTTGAAAGGCTAACAATAGTTGTTTTAAGAAGCTCTTGGAGATGCTAATACCTTTTTATGTGTTCCAATAAAAAAAATCTACTTCCAGATTGCAAACGCCATTGATGGAACGAGAAAGATGATGGCACATTAAATCTTTTCAAAAGCAAGTACTAGTCGAGCAATTGTTACTTTTCAAATTTTAAAGCATTATATCGTCATCTACCATTTGATTTGAAGGCAACTACTTTAGCCTCATGCCCTCATACACGCCCCTTAGTTCAAACTCTTTTATCCTTCTGCCTCTAATTAGGTCCAGTACCATAAGCGCTCCAAGCAACTGTTTGTATATGGTATTTCTATCTACTTATTTGCCTCTTTGCTTCCTTTTGCAGGGCATCGAAAGGGGTCTAGAATGTGTAAGGAACTTGTATCTTGGCTTCACTTCCATCGTTTCTCTTTAAGTATTTGTGTGGTCATCTTTTACCAAACCTTCTTTAATCAGATATGCTTATATAGATCATCAGTACCTATTTCATCTAATAAGATAAAGGAATGAAAATTAAGGGAATATATCTGTCAATACCTAGAAGAAAAAAAAGTAAAATTATAAATAGCTTTGCAGATTGGACAAACTGGGGTCACCGATGATGTCTTGTTGCTCATGCAGATATTATTGCAAGCACAATGTCCCTTCTACTTCTATGTCTTCTTATCCTTGACTGCTGTTCTGGCTCGCAAAAAATGGTTTGCTCACGCATTAAACGGAAGGAAGAACTCTGCATTAAACGGAAGGAAGAACCAACGATTAAGTCATTTCTGCAAAAGAATGGAAACTTACATACAAAAAGATACTCTTATGCAGAAGTGAAAAGAATGACCACATCTTTTTCTGAAAAGCTAGGACAAGGTGGTTTTGGTGATGTATACAGAGGCAACCTCTCAGACGGCCGTCAGGTAGCAGTCAAGATGCTAAAGGACTCCAGGGGTGATGGGGAGGAATTCATGAATGAGGTGTCCAGCATTAGCAGAACTTCACATGTCAATGTTGTTATGCTCTTAGGATTTTGCTTGGAAGGATCCAAAAGGGCGCTCATCTATGAGTACATGCCTAATGGTTCACTTGAAAGGTATGCCTTCAATAGCAACATGAACAACCAATATTCTCTATGTTGGGAGAAATTATTTGACATAACAATTGGCATCGCTAGAGGACTTGAATATCTCCACCGCGGATGCAATACTCGTATCGTGCATTTCGATATCAAACCCCACAACATTTTGTTAGATCATGATTTCTGTCCCAAGATCTCGGATTTTGGTTTAGCGAAACTATGCCCAAATAAAGAGAGTGCCATTTCAATTGCCGGTGCAAGAGGAACAATAGGCTACATTGCACCCGAGGTCTTCTCCAAGCAATTTGGAACAATCAGTAGCAAGTCTGATGTCTACAGTTATGGAATGATGGTCCTTGAGATGGTTGGGGCAAGGAACAAAAATATCAATGCAGTCAGTGAATCTAGCAGCCAATATTTCCCTCGGTGGATTTATGAACATTTGGATGACTATTGTATCAGTGCTTCTGAGATTAATGGTGAGACCACGAGCTCGTGAGAAAGATGATAGTGGTAGGTTTATGGTGTATACAAGTTGTACCAACTGATCGTCCAACAATGACTAAAGTCGTCGAGATGCTAGAAGGAAGCACAAGTAATCTTGAACTGCCACCGAAAGTGACCCTGCTTTTATGATGAACAATATGCTACTGTTTATGCTATTTTTCCACACACCCCCACCCCACCCCCACCCCCGTTTCATAAAAAAAAATGAAAGAAATGATACTCATTAGTCACATATATGAATTGCGGTTTACATAATTATAAGACATTCATCGAAGTGTGCTCCTACAACCTTGTGTGATGGTATTATTTGGGTCGGGGTTGGTACAAGTACAACTCTCTTTCTTGCCAGTATGCACAATTCATTGTACAACCGCATTAAGATGCCTTTATATCCTTCGAAACAGTACAGTACAAACTAGGAAACTACGGATGAACAAGTAAAATCCCCGGCCCGTTGATCACTCAGATCAGAACTACGACGTACAAAGGATTAGTTGAAATCCCCTAATTGTTTACGCAAGACCAACATACTTTCCCTCGAGAACGGTAAAAACTTACGCCACAAAGAACGGTTGTGATAAGAACCGCCGATTTTTTCGTGCTCTTGCTACGCTTAAACGATCCTCCTCCGATAATTCATCCAATCCAAGAATTGCGATAATGTCCTGAAGTTCTTTGTAACGTTGTAAAGTTTCCTTAACTCTTTGCGCAGTTTCATAATGTTCGTTGCCAACGATCCGAGCCTGTAACATAGTTGAGGTTGAATCTAAAGGATCTACTGCAGGACCCTTGGAAGCTAATCCTCTGGAAAGTACGGTAGTAGCGTCCAAATGTGCAAATGTTGTGGCAGGATACTTGAATTGATAATCGGACATCTATACCTAATCTCTACCTAATAATAAAACACCAAAATTTCAGCCCATCTATTTTCGTCCATCCATTTTTTTCGTCTACCAAATTTTTAGTCCGTCTCCATCTAACTACTAAATATCACGCTTATATGAGGGTATCTAGCAGATATGGAGTCACGTTATAAATCGGATTGGTTCCTATATGTAACTCAAACTCATTAGAGTCCTAAACTAAATAGTAAAGGATACAAGTAGAAACTAGCTTAAAAACCTGAAGCTAGCTCATGAAAAAAGAAGGAAGCGAAGATATAGGTTCCGATTACAATATGTATTATAGCATCCTTCATATCTTGTATGTGATGCGGACTTATAACTTGCACTCATACAAGTTAAAACAAGAATCACGTCTAGCAATAATATTTGATTCTCGTATGAGATGTACTCATATTTGAATTTTGTCTATACATGTTCCGTGCACTGGTCTCTCCCCAAATTAATTTCTATACATGTCAGGTCTCTCCCATGCTAGAATACGTATATATGGAAGTAAAAAAAAAAAGAAAAAAGAAGAACCTAACAACGGAGAGTTGTCCCGACGGGGTGAAAAGGTGAGAGCGTTGAGGCGGCGGGGTTTGGATCAGGCGGTCGCGGGACGCCGGGGACGCACATACGCCGCAATTCCCCGCCTGCTCGACGCTGAAGCACCGCAGAACCGGCACAGGACAACAACATGGAGCTCTCAAGAGTCAAGAGCCATTGTGGCCGTGACGAGAGAACGCGTGCTCCTTTCGCCGATCTCGTGGCGGTCGTGGTCGAACTCAGAACACCTCCGGTGTTACGTTAACCTAAACCTGCCATGTCATCATCATCATTGCATAAGCATTCATGATTAGAGCACTCTAATGTGTACAGTTAAAATGAGTTTATTTAATTTTAGGGTTGTTTGTGCTCTTTCATATCGTATGTGTTTGTGTACACCATTTAAATTTCACTTGCATCTTGATTATAAAAGCAATCAACGAAAACTAATCTTGATGTTTGCAAATGCTTGGCTAACTCTCGACTCACATATCAAACATGTTTTACAAGTCACATGATGCAAAAGAAAGAATCAAGATTGAATTTGGAATTCAAATCCCAACCCCAAGTCAAATTGGTTAAGTGTTGGAATTTGAATATCACTTTTAATTTTGATGAGCTAACCATAATTAATTTTATAAATAAAAGTTACCAAACCTTGGCACCATTTCAAAGTATGAACTTTGTACTTTGAAAATGTGCTATTGGTTGGGTTTGAAAAGTACCACAACACTACCAATTAATTGCCCAAATATTCAATTTGAAAATCCTTTTCAAAAGCTAAAATTCAAAAGCCTTTTGCCCCTTTTCTCAATTTCATCTCAAAATATTCAAAATTTGGGAAAACTCCAAAAAATACAGTTTGTACATCTCTTTGAGCTCTACAACTTTAGCATATAAAGTTTTTCAACTTTTTGAATAAAATTTGAAGTAATTTCAAAAGTTCTTTAAATTGGAAAATGTTCCCTTTTGCACTTTTAAACTCCAATTCAAAATCTATTTGGTTTCATGAGAAACTTTCTAAATAAAAGTTGTAGATATTGAAAAATGGAACAACTTTTATTTTGGGAGATTTTCATCTTTTATTCAAAATTTAAAAGTAATTTTGAAATCATTGAAGTTAGGGTTTTTGCCCTATTTTCAAATTTGAAATACAATTTAAAAATTATTTGGATTCTGACAAAACTTCTTTAGCAAAAGTTGTAGAGCATGAAAAGTTACACAATCTGTATTTTGGGAATTTTTCAACTTCTATTCAAAATCTGGGAGTAATTTTGGAAAAGGAAAAGGAAATATCTTTGCTACAAGTCCGCATGTGGGGGTGCCACCTCGCCGTGCCCATGCCGACGCCGGCCGCCGTGGCAATTCCGGCGCTTTCCCGGGTTTCACGCGCCGCCGTCCACCTCCACGCCTTCGTGAATGTACTGGCCACCTCCACGGTCCATCCTTGCTCTATAAAAGGCGATGCCGGCCGCCAATTTCTCTTTCGTTTCTTCCTCACCGTCGCCGTCAGTTTCTCTGTTCGTCGGTGCAATTCATGGTCATCACCACCTCTTTGCCAAATTGCTCCTGCCACACACTCTGCACTCCCGTTGCGCACTCTCTAAACCAACTCCTAGCGCTTGACATCACCGAACGCAGTCGCTGGGTCACCTTCTTCTCCACGGCCGGCCGCCGGACTACACCGAGCTGCCGTGCTTGATCATCCTTCCTCAGAGCGTAATCCGTCCTCCTGTCCCGTGTGTTAGCCTCTCCATCTTGCCTTGATGCTCATAGACCTTCCCGTTTTCACAGAGCAGCGGTAGACGCGTCGGAACGTCATCTTCGCCGCCGGAGCAAGTCACCGCCAGCCGCTCCACCGCATCTAGCTCACTCCGCTTCACCTCCAGTCGAGCCAGCGCAAGTCCTGCGCTGTGGTGAGCCACCCAAAACACCTCTATCCCCTTTCCATGCCAATCATGCGTTGCAACGGCGGGAACACCGTCGCGCCGCCACGGCCGAAGTGCCCGAGCCGCCATGGTCACGGGCATGCCTCTGTTGATCATGTTTCCGTTCAATCAAACCCTTAGATGGGTTCGCCGTAGCATAGGGAGGACCGTGGTGCCGTTCGTGTCGGTGTCAGGCTCGTCGTCGACGAGGTAGCCACCGGCGCCGTCGTCGCGTTTCTGTTTGAACCGGAGGAAGAAGAAGGGGCCGGCGTGTCGGGCGAGGGAGGAGCCGCGCGCACCGGGAGCGGGCCGCGGCGCTGCGCCGAGTAGGCCGATGGGCGCTTCGGGCCGCACAGTAGGCCCGAGAGGAGAGGGAAAATGCTTTTCCTTTTTCAAATTTGATTTTCGAGCCGAGTTTCATCTTTTTGCTACAATTTATTTTGGGCAGATAAAAATATGCAAAAATATGTTCTGTGATCCTTGAGTGATGCTCTACCTAGGAAAAATATTAACTTTGTTTTTCCAATAAATTTTATTTATGCAATAAATTGCTCTTTTAATTGATAAATGCCACTTCCATGATTTTTAATAAATAAATTATAAGTCCAAAAATCATGAAATTTGTTTTGTGTGCTAATTAGATGATAATGATCTTAATTATGAAGTTTGATCCTATTTTGACTAATTTTTGTATTATACTTAATTAATACCTTAATTAATTAATGTTTAATTAATTAATCTTTTGGTTAATTAGGGTTTAATTAATATCCAATTAGCAAGTTAATTAGTGGCTTTCAACAACTGTAAAAATGGTTAATAAACTAGTAATCAACCTTAATCACTATTAGTGTTGCTTGATTTTGGATTGAGTGATGACCCTAGGTCATTAACCCTAATGACCTTCGGCATTTTATGCCGATCGCGTATCGTTAGTCCGTCGTCGTCGCCGACGCTAGTTATACTTCCTTAGTGCAACTATACCGTGAAGAAAAGTTGTACTCAAGATAGATTAACACTCGTTGCATCATTATCGCATGCTCTTTTTATTACTTGCATTGTAATCATGCATTCCACTCGTAGTAGTGTTGATGCGGGAAGGGAGTTGATCCAACTCCTGTTTTCGAAGAAGGTGCTCAGCGTGAAGAGGTTGGGTCTGATCTTGGTGATTGGGTAACTGCTCCTAACTTTGTCGAGCCCCAAGGCGAGCCCCGGATGCATTCAACCACCTCCTTGTATTTCGAAAAGCTTTTATATTGTATGTTGATGAAATGATGCATTAGGTGTTAAGAGTTGTGTGATATCCTACTTTGATGCATTTATCGTACCTTGATATATTATCCTGAATACCTGCTTTGATTTCGAAATGTTTAGTACACGCTTAGCCTTGCTACTAGTGTAGGGTTTTGAGCAACCGTTTTCAAAAGTGTGATAACAATACCCCATGAGGGGAAGTTATGAAAACCTGATGTTGCTTGTCGTTTATCCTTGTTCCGACGGGGTCAAGGGTACACAACAAGGGCATGATGATGAGTAAATCGAGACCGGGTGGAGTGACTTGCACCAGGATGGGCTAGTGCCCTGTTGTAGTGTCGTCCACTTGTGAGTCGGTTAAGGACCGTCCGTTGTGGTGATCCTGTGGTCAAGAAGGTTATTGGATAGTACTAGTCGTATGCTAATGGCGGTAAGCTCCCTTGTACTATCTACGACGAGAACGGACAACCGGGACGAGCGTAGCGTGTACCCATCCTACGGGGCCACCGTGGAAGGGGACCGCGGCATAGGGAGATGGTGTACTGTACCTCGTGGCTAGGACCCGTTCTGGCCGGGAAAAATGCAAGCGTGAGTTGATGTATGTAAGATGTTTGGTCCTGCATACATCGTGTGGCTAGGAAGCCCCAGCTGGGTATATTAAGCGATTCGAATCGTCGTTGCTCCACGATATGGGAGACTTGGCCAAGCGTCAGCATCGTAGTAATGATGGAAGTTGATGATGAGAAGTTTTGAATCCGTTACATGGTTGATAAGTGATTGTTGTAGTAAAGTAAGGACTGGCTTAGTCTCTTTTTGCAAAGGTGTCATTTGATCTTGCTAAAGCCTTACCTTGATTCCTATTATCCAGCATTCCTGAGTTTTCTTCCCAATTTTTGGTCGGGTAAGTCTTGCGGAGTACTTTTTGTACTCAGGGTTTGCTAAACCCCTGTTGCAGGTGAACCGTGTGAACAAGTGTGCTACGGCCCTTGTTGCTGACGGTGATCGAGGAAGGATCTGAGGAAGAGTAGATTGTGTGGCCCTCGGGCAGGGCATTTCCGTTGTGTGGTTTGTAAAGTTAAGTAATGATACTTCCGCTGTTATGTAATGATGATACTCTGGTTTGCATAGGTTTTACAAAAAGTTTGTAAATTAAGTTATTGTAAGTCTTCCACTACTCTGGTATTTTTGTATAGAAACTGTTGTAATACTATGATGTCTCTGTAAGTATCGATCCTGGAGGAATTGTGGTTTATCGAGGGTTCACCCGACGGAACATTCTAGGTTATGTGGTGTACAAGTATAGCTGACAGAGGTCTTAGTGACAATGTCAGGTGCTTGTGAGCCATATAATTTGGAAGGTTCTGCCACAAACTCTGTCAAGACGCGTCGTCGAGCCCTCGCCGTCCACCAACAGGCTGTCCCGGTCCTCGACGTTCTGTCCAGGGAGACGCTGCCCAAGGTAAAGCCAGGATGAGTACTACGCCAAGGCCAAGAGGAGAAGTCCGTACAAGTCCTCTTCCATCTCCTCCTCACCACTAGCGCCGCCGTTCCTCGTCCACGGTTACTACTCGGCGATCGAACGTTGGACGACGGCAGCGAAAATGTTTGAGTGGAGGACCTATAGCACAGCATGGGAGGCCGAGGAGAAGATCACTGCTCACCGAGGACGAGCAACACAACAGCAGCTCTTTGCGAACAAAGCTAATGTGCTCTTTTGATGGCGGCTCCACATCGGTTTCGATTGGCAAGTCAGTGAGATCGTTCAAGGCAAAGGAGCCAGCAGTTTTTCAAGATCAAAGCCAACAACTGCCCAACGATGCTGGTGATGATCGTGACGCGTAGGGACAACCTACAGCTACCGAGCTACGACGATTGTGGGTCTGCTACTTCAGACGGTTTACTGGTTGGGACAGAAATGTGTGCTGCATAGGCGCCTCCAGCCCTCCATATGCTGGAAGCCGAGAGGTGCTAGACTTCTGGTGTGGATAAGGTTAGAGCTGGAAGCTGCTGGAACTGGAGTGCTTGTGGTAATGATGAAAATGGTATAGAAAAATACTTTACCTGGTGTTTTATATACATAATCACGACAACAAATAAATTCCTTTGTCTATCTATGGAACAAAATAATGAATCTTTTTTGCTACAACATATATTAATAATTTAATATTCAATTTATATACGGTTTATACAACGAAAAAGTCTGGCTCTACATCACTCCAATTGCTACTCTAAAATTAAATGAAAAGTGACAAGCACAAAATAATACTACCATATTTCCCATCTATTTGTTTATATACTTAAATTAAATTAAAGTTGAGTTTCCTCCCCGATACGGCATGAAGTTTGATCTCAAGATAAATTCAATGGACGGCATATTGTGTGATCATAAAAAAAACATGTCTCTAATCCTCTATCCTCCGATCATGGAAAGATGCATGTTCGATTATTGCAAGATGAATTAGAACATATGTCGTGATCGTTAAATAATAAGTCATCCAAGTAACTATACACAACAAACTATAAACCCCGTTGCAACGCACGGGCATATTTCCTAGTCTCTACCTAATAATAAAGAGGCAAAATTTCAGCCCATCTTTTTTCGTCCATCCATTTTTTTGTCCATCTATTTTTTGGTCCACCTCCTCTAATTGTTCAAATTTATATGATCTATACTCATACGAATTAGAGTAGGTTACATCTACCGATGACCGAGATGGAGTCCAATTCTATGGTGTTGCTGGTTCATCTTTTGGACTCTACGAGGTTTAGCTGACACACGGTCCAATCAAATCAAATCAAATTCTTCCTCAAACATGGCATATCAGCTGACTGCATAATGTTATAACTACTAATTGCATGTTCATATACGTACATGCAAGATACAAGCCAAATACAAACGTGTCTTTATAGGATTCTATAGACATGATTTTGCAAGGCATTACAGATCTCGCTTGTTACCAATGCAAAAACCATGGACTCCAAAAGTAAAACAAATCAGCCAATAGTCTTTGGTGACTTGGCCTAGGTAATATATATTCACGATAAAAAAAATGTTCTGATGGCCAACAAGCGTGGATGATATACTTGGAATAAATAAACAAAGAAAGTTGGCTCAAAAAAAAGATCAGCCAGTGGCCAATCACTTCCATTGTTGGCTTATCAGGAAAAAAAATGAGCTGATGATAGCCAATCGGACACATACATATGGATAGGAAACCCAAACCAAATTCATACCCGTACAGCAGGAAATCGTATATAGATACATATCTCATATTATCTTACAACCTTTTTTTTTTTTTTTTTTATTTCCCTCCGTGTTTGTGTTTCGTACAGTTTTCATGTTCGTTTCTTCAGTTGTTTTTCTCTCTTTTTTTTTTTTTGCAAGTGTCCATTTTTTTCTTTTTACCTTTATAGGTTTGGTCCACGTGTTTTTGCTGTTTTTCTCATGTGTTCTTATTATGAGTTTTCTTTCTATTTTATTGTATTTATTTAAGATTTCATCCGTTTTAAATACTTTGTGTCGAGCTCTTGAGAGGGACTAAAAAACAATAATTATGAAAAAAAAGTAGATGATACATCAAGTGTAATGAAAATTATCGGAGCATACATATGGTTTGATAGACTGAAAGTAGAGCAGTCAACAACTCTTACGAGATCTAGCTACTTTCTATTAGACTAATCTCTAACAACCAATGCGTCGTCGCTAACATCGCTGGCACAATCATGTCTTCTCACACCTCTCTTCTCGATCGCCAAGGGTACCGTCAAGGTTGCATGTCAGCTCGACCATGGCTGCTGGACCACGTTCGCATCATATTGGGAGCCATGTCTATACAGGCATTGTGCAGTGCCCCAGCACATGTTTGCACGATGGTTGTCGTGGCATCAATATGCTTCTTCCTAGCCATGACAGGTGACACTGCACGCGTGTGCTGCCATGCTCACCATGCCATTGGTTTTAAGCCGCCTTGCACTGGCCGCTATACCCACACATAGCTCTGTCATACCTCTCTCATCACGGATCTAAATATTAATTAAATTATAGTCCTGTTGCAACTCACGGGTATTTTTGCTAGTAATAATAAAGAGGCAAAACCTTCAGCCTATTTTTTTCGTCCATCTCTTCTTTCGTCCAACTGAGAGATCGATTCGGTTTCTGCCACGAAATCTCTGGTTCAACTAAGAGATCGACTCGGTTACTGTTTTCTACCACAAAACCACTACTACAACAACGATTTTTAAGGGCGGGTGAACACCCTCTGTAAGGGCGGTTGGTCCACCCGCCCTTGTGCAAACGCTCTTACAAATCATCGATTTGTAAGGGCGGTTCCGTGACCGCCCTTACAAATAGCATTTATAAGGGCTGTTGGTGATTAAACCGCCCTTACAAATGCATTTGTAAGGGCGGTTCAATCACCAACCACCCTTACAAATGCTATTTGTAGGAGCGGTTGGATCACCAACCGCCCTTACAAATCCATTTGTAAGAGTGGCTGAATCACCAGCCGCCCTTACAAATGCTATTTGTAAGGGCGGTTCAATCAAGAACCGCCCCTACAGTGGATTTTTCAACAAAAAAAAAATAATTCAAATTCAAATCTGACCATATCCATATATGTATATATATAATTCAAATTCCAATCTGACTACCACATGTACATATATATGCATCCACAAACACAAGAGCATTATGCACAAAGTATAAACATGGAATTAGAAAGAAGCATACTCATAATAAAACACTACACAGTTTATATATTGTTGTTTATAGCCTTCCAGCAGAGCCTTTTAGCCATCCTCACCATCTAGACTCTTATATTCTTATAAATCCAACACCACCCTGAAAGAATCATCATCTGTCACTTATACAGTTACATCGTGGAACAGCGCAAGAAATTCATAGCACAACTTTGACAGGCATGAAAACGAAATAATGAACTATTGAATTCAAATATATGGTTTCAAGAGTTTATATATATAATAGCTTCTAACTTAAAAATCAAATAGACAGCAGCAATGCCAGTTCACACACCAAGTTGCTCCACAAGTGCCCAAGATATAAAAGTTAGTTCTAACAGCATAAAGAATAAGAACAATCTGGCGCTACCTTATTGATTCATTTGCCGAAGTAATGCATGCAAGGGCTAACTGAATTATAGAGTTCAGCACTAAATCAACCAACATTCTAGGATAGGTAACTGTCGGTGCTACTAGCCAACACAACAAAAACTGGGTAAGGTATCATTGCAATATATAACCAGTACACGAGTGTTACATTAACTACCAATATCATTGCATCTTTCCTCAAACTCACTACACATACATACGCCCTGCATCAGACCTCTAAGTTTATATGTAAGGTATGACAGCATACATTCAGAGTTAGACGTCCATCAACAAACCTCCTAGCTCATTAGACGTCCAGCAATTGACCTCCCAGCTCATTACACCATCACCTAAAATCTGCAACAAGTTCCAACTTTAGTAAATTATCATTGAAGTAATAAAATATATTAGTGTTTAAATTCTAAAACAAGAATTGCAAAATCTAAACATTAGCTTGCAGATGTGGATAGCACAGCAAGAACAGAATGTGCCAAATGACATAATCATACTAAATTACAAAATTTAAACCTTAGCTTATAGATGTGGACAGCACAGCATGAAAAGAACATGCCAAATGATATATATAGGCAGGTATAAAATCTATTGCCGCATACCATTTACTGAATTACATTTCAGATTATTACATTTATTAGTAATACAATGAATAATTGCAATAATAACTAAATTTGATAAGATAATTCTACAACTTGACATAACAACATATTTTGGGTCTGTTTTCCTCACCACCGTAGGTCCGAGTCCTAGTACAAACGTTGGTTTTTGTTGTTTGAAAAATGACACTTAGACTCTAGCATTTGAAGTCCTAAAATGTCTCAAACAGAAAAATCATGAATACTGGATTTGCTAAACTCATCAAGTTCTACATTTGTTGTAATGGTCAACATTTTATTTGATAAATTTTGAATGGTTTAAATTTTGAAATTTAAATTTTTGATGACTATGGACCAGTTTTCGAAACCCTAGATGATCTCAACTCGAAAAGACATGAATACTAAGATTGGTCCACTCATCAAGATCTACATTTGATACATAGACTATTTTTTGCATTTGATAGTGTTAGCAAAGTGTAGTTCTAAATCCACAAGTCTTACATATAGTTTCATAAAGCCTATGTAAAATTTAAGATTTTTGTGACTAGTGTTTATTAACACTTTCTCAAATACAAAAATTACCTATGTATCAAATATAGATCTTGGTGAGTTATACAAACATGGTATTCAAAAGTTTTTATTTAAGGCCATTTAGTGCCTCATTTGACCAAGTCACATCTTGAATTTTTAAAACTTATGTGTTTACTAATACTTTCTCAAATACAGAAATAACTTATGTATCAAATGTAGATCTTAATGAGTTGTACAATCTTGGTATTCAAAATTTTTTTATTTGAGGTCATTTGGTGCCTCATTTGACCATGTTTGACTAAGTCAAATCTTGGATTCTAATAAAATGACATTTAGATTCTAATATTTGAAGCCCTAAAATGTCTCAAATAGAAAAGTCATGAATACCAAGTTTGCTAAACTCATCATGGTCTATATTTGTTGTAATGGTCAACATTTCATTTGATAAATTTTAAACGGTTCAAATTTTGAATTTTAAAATTTTGACCTAGGAATCTTTGTAAGGGCGGTTCAATCACCAACCGTCCTTACAAATATACACTAACAAGGGCGGTTTGGTGATTGAACCGCCCTTACAAATGGATATATTTGTAAGGGCGGTTGGTGATTGAACCGCCCTTACAAATGCATTTGTAAGGACGGGTGACTAGCTGGGGCCCGTCACGCCACTGTAAGTGCGGTTGAAACGTAAACCGCCCTTACTAATAAAATCCTAGTGTCCCTACAAATCATTTTCTACGTAGTGAACAATTCGAAAAAGTACCCGAGTCTGTTTTTATTGTATCAATGACTTAACAGCTTCAAAAAAGTACTCGAGTCTATTTTTATTGTGTCAATGGATGTGTCCTTTTTTTAATCGCAAAACCTTTCCGTCAAGATGTCTTCCGGCACCTTTTCCGTTTCCTGTTTTCCCACGTTTGGTTATGCACGGGAGCTTTTTTCTCTTTTGTTTAATCGACATCTCTGAACTCTTTGTTCTTCTACGATCTAATAAAACCAGATCCAATACTAAAACAAAATTAGTAAATTAAAATGAGTTTGGTCATGTACGAACAAGTATGTAGCAGCGACCAAAACAAATTCGCATACAACAAAAACTCATCATCGGGAGATTTATTTATTAATAGTAGTTCTGGTTGTGTTCGTAAAAATATACAGAGTAATCCTAATTGGGTTCTTTTAAATTAAATTAAATTGATATGTTATTACGACATGACAAACAATGATCCCCTCCTTCCTCATCAATAACGTGAAGAAGCACGACATGACACACAAGGATCCCCTCCTTCCTCAATCACGTGAAGAAGCATACAACGCAACCATAGCACGCATGAGTTGTAATTATCATGATCATACACGTTGTCGAGCTCACATGCATATATCACCGCCGACGACAACGAGGTGCGCTGCTATAGGATCCATCAGCGGAGGACAAGAAGACGACCCTCCCATGTGGCGCATTCCCATCGGCCATCGCAGCACGGCTACATGGTCTTCTCCCTCGTCTAGGACCCCATGCGCGATGGTGTCTGCCTGCGCCCGATCACAGGACGCTGCGTCGTGCTATCCCAGTACGCGGGGTGGTGCTCGCCACAGACCATGTCGTCTTTCAGGTACCCATGCCCTGCCAAGTCGACCCGTTCGCCAGCAAAGTCCGCACCGCTCCCAGACTTGCCCATCTAATGCAACTCCGATCCAGTACAAGGAGCAATCGTTGGTTGTCCTCTGCCTTCAAGCCTTCAAGCCAGGAGGCCTCGAGGCTCTATGGCTATCTCAATGGCCAAAGCAGCAAAAAATGACACCGACTTCGTCTCGCTGGGAGCTAGGCCAGGACCGTCGTCCACGCCGAGTTTGAGCTCGCTCTAGCTAGAGCATCATCACCAGGACATCACGCTACCTGGTGCGGCGGTCATCGTCATCATACGGCGTCACAGCCACCCGCGCCTTGTATGGTGCCAGAGCCCGGGCCAGTTCGCGATTCATCGGCCAGGCTAGAGGACCTGGAGCGGTCCTGGTTCCGATTGCTTCGACGCCCACCAGTGCACTGTCATCATCGTCATCGCGAGGAAACGCCGTATGTTAAGGAGACAGCAGTCGTGCAAGCGTTGGACATACACACTTGCATGATCACATATTTTGAGATAATAAAGCTTTAATTTTACAAATATTTTAGAATAGATGGAGTAAGATTTATCCATGTAGCCATATAAAATCCATCACGCGAAAGGTTCTCAGACTCAAATAACATAAATAAAGAAATCTACCTCCTATTGGCATCACCGCCTTGCCACAAGATCAATTGCATAATGTATATGATCATAGTGTCTACCAGACGCGTCCTCTCTTTGAACCTTGACCTTTCTCTAATAAACAAAAATTAGGTATAGATATTTTTACGTGGTCTTAAGAAAATCGTGAAACTTGATATTTAATCTACCGATACACGGATGTGTGAAAACTAAAAGTTACGTTATAGCCACGAGTAAATATTTATGTCTTTACGTTGAAAGAAAGAATCTACAAAATTCTATTTTAATTTGATATGGATTTAATAGAGCATTGTCATATTATTACCAATACTATTTTATATTATGGTTGTTATGGACTTCATAAAATAAATTATAAAATAAAAATATATCAATAAATATATTTAGTAACTTTTTTTTTACCCATTGCAACATACGGGCATATTTGCTAGTTGTGGATTTATAAGTGCAGGGGTTACCTATTGCCGAAATCGGATTGGATAAAAAGGACCAATGCAGTTCAGATGCCAGCAGTCGGCGTCGGCCGAACTGATGCCGCCGCCTGATCCAGATAGATAGCCTTCGCCTGAGTCCAGGCAGATATCCGCCAGGCTCACCGGATTTCAGTGCCGCGCGGCTGCAAATGCAATGCGGCGAGAGTAGCAGCAGGTCGCCTCGCCTGGGGGCGTGCTAGGGTCCGACCGGGTCGGCAGCCAGCATCTCGCCGACCCAGCGCTTCGCTCCCAAATAGAAAAGAAAAGCACTCCGCTGCCGTCCACATGGGCCTAGCAGCCCGCTAGGCACTAATTCTTTCATGCGCTCCGCTCCTACGCAAGCTTCTGCCTGGGCCGGCTTCTATCTCGTTCTATGGGCTGGGGCACAGAAACTTTCTCATCCCCAGGCCTTCCTTTCTCATGAAGTAAACAAAAGTGAAATAGAAAAAAAATAGGACACGAGAGGGATTCGGACATAGGAGTTCAAAATATTTTTATTAAAGTCTGAGAGGAGCTCGATGCAGCATGAAACTCCATTACTTCACATGAAGTAAAAGTAGTACGTACGTAGGAGGGCTTGTACACAAGATCTTTGACATAACAAAGACATTCCAAAGAACACAAATATTTTGTGCTAGTTGTAAAAAATATTTGTATTATTAAAATGTATTTGACTAGTTAATTCAAAGGAAGTATTTCACCCTGACCAAGATAATGTTCTAGATCAAAATATATCATGAAACATTTCATATAATATGAAGAGAAAATTAAGAAAAAACATAAAAGGTTGAAAAAGCATGAGGAAAAATTAATTAGAAAACCATGCTATAGAGAAAAATAAAAAGTGTACATCGTATAGATACTACTTAAATAGACCTAAACTATGGGAGTACCACATAACATCTCACGATGCAAGTCCTATATGAGTGAGTACTCAAAGATACTAGTAGAACACCTGTGAACATTGCAAAAAATATATTATAGAACGTTATGCGTATAAACTTGAACATCACATATATCTCATGGAATGTTGAAAAAAAATTTAAAATTTAAAAAATTAAAAAGCTACTTAACTAAAGTAAAATAGTGAAGGAAAAAACAATAAATATATAGAAAAAAAATAAAATATATCATAGAATATCACATTTATACTATATGAATATAATAAAATACATCATAGAACATATCTATACTATATCAATATGGCAAAATATATCATGGAATATCATATGCATACTACGTGAACATTAAAAAAATATCTCATAGAACATCACCGTATACTACATGAACATTAAAAAAAAAAAATACCTTATAGAACATTACATGTATACTACTTGAACATCACAAAATATATCGTAGAACATCACACATATACTTCGTGAACATTACAAAAAATTATCTCATAGAACATCACATGTATACTACCCTGAACATCACAAAATACATTGTAGAACATCACATATATACTAAATGGACATTATAATTCATCATAGAATATCACTTATAATAGAAAAATAAAATCACTAAACCTATCTAGAACAATATAAAATTAATTTTTGATATAACTCATAAATAACATGAGAGTAGTCTTATTATTCTATGAAAAAATAATTTAAGTGAATATTATCACAAGATCAAAATATAAATGCTTAGTCTTCAAGCACAAATGGAAAAAAAAATTTCACCTTCACAACATAAATTTTCTAAGTTCAGGAGAACAATACTTCAAAAGTTGAAAAAAATTCTAGGTTCATACAAATGATATAATGATATACATGGAAATATAAAATAATGAGTAATTAAAACTAGAAAAGACATAGAAAACAATGAGTATTCTAGCTATGAATATTTATAATATCAACATTTAAGTAAAAAAAATTCCACTTACCCAAGAATAATATTCTAGACAAAAACATACCATGTAACATTCATAAATTATAAAAGCTACATGATAGATAAAACAAAATAAAAAGGATGGAAATAAAAATAAATAGAATAAAGATAAAAAATAAAGTGAAATGAAAAAAATAAAAAGCCACATAATAAAAAGAAAAATAAAAATATATATAAAAAAAGGAAAGAAAAAATGCACAAACTAGAACCATTAAAATAAAATGAATAACTAAGACAACCCAAAGAAAAGGAAAAGGAAAAAGAAAGGAAAAAGAAGCTTAAACTCTCTCTGTTTTTTTAAGTGTCATTTTTGGTTTATCCGAAGTCAAACATATGTACCTTTGACCATTGATTTTTTTTAAAAATATATATTCACATCATGAGATTAAGATTAATATTTTTAGATTTATTATGAGAAATACTATTAGAATATATAATTCATATATTGTGAATAATCAAAGATACCTAAATAAAAAAAACATTATTGAATGATAGAACAAAGAAAAAAAGAAGAATATATCATAGAACATCACATTTATACTATGTGAACATCTTAAAGTACATCATACAACATCATATGTATGTTATATGGACATCACTTATATATCACAGAATATTGGAAGAAGAAAGCAAAACATAAAAACAAAGAAAGTACTTTTTTTATATTTTATTATATATACTATATTGAGTAAGAGGACCGCTCTCTACCACTACACCATTCTATTGCTTTCATTAAGCTACAGAACTTTATTTAATAAATTGTACAATACCATTTAAGTCAAAGAAAAGGTGTTACACCCTTATAGAAGGATAGAAGGATAATGTTCCAAACCAAGATATACCATTTGACATCTTATGAAATAAATATTAAAAAGAATAGAATAGAAACTACATAATCAAGAAAACAAAATAAAAATATATCAAAAAAGAATGGAAAAAAACCAAAAGTAAATAAACATAAATAAAAAATAAAGCATATCATAGAATAAATATATACTATGTGCAAAATCAAAAAACAATATACAACATCACATATATATTACTAACTAAACATCACAAGAATATCATGAAAAATATAGGAAACAAAATAAGAGAAACATATGATAGAGCATACTCCTAGAAAAAATGAGGCATAAAAATACATAATAGAACATGACATATATAATATATGAACATTACAAAATATATGATAGAACACCACACATATCTTACTTGTTATATCGTAGAATACATTATAGAACATCACATATATACTACACAAATATCATAAATATCTCATCGAATGTTGGAAATAAGAAAGTAAAAAACAAAAGTATTAAAGTAATATAATAATTATATTAATTATATAAAATAGAAAAGTTAAAACATAAAGAATTAATTATAGTAAAATAACAAATAAAAAGGAAATGAGAAATTAATGGAAAAAGGACTTTTTGTATCTTTGTGTGAACATCACAAAATATATGTTAGAACATCATATGTTTACTACGTGAACAACTCAAAATATATCATAGAATATCATCGTATGCTATGTGAACATCACAAGTACACTATAGAACATGACATGTACACATTTATCAGAAAAACATTCCATGTATGCCGTGTGAACAACACATTTAAGTTATCGAACATCTCTAGTACATCATAAAACATCACATGTATATTATGTGAGCAGGCAAAATAAATTATAGAACACCACGTGTATCTGGAAAAAAGAGTAAAAGATAAAATTATTAAAGCAATTTATTAGAGTACAATAACAAAAAACTAAATAAATAATGATAAACATATAGAAAACAAATAAATAGCTTACATAAGAAAAGGAAAAAAATTAAAATTCCACGTTTATAGTTCACAATATGACATGTATCGCATGTAGCATATGAAATAAAAACAGGAAATAGAAAACAAAAAGCATGAAAATGAGTAAAATAAATATATAAATTGAAACAATTTAAGAATCTACATGAAACATAAAAACAGAATAAGAAATAAGAAACCTAAAAACATAAAAAAAAACTATAAAGTAATTATTAAAAATGAATAAAATAAAGATAAAAATAAAAAAGTGAAAAGAAGAATAAAAAGCCATATAATAAAAGGCAAAATATAAATGGAATAGAAACAGAAAAGGGAAGAAAAAGAAAAAAAAAAACACACAAAGGAAATGAAAGAGAAATTAAAAATAAGAATAAGAATAAAACAACAGAGAGGAAAGGAAAAAGGAAAAAGAAAAGGAAAAAGAAATAGGAAAAAGAAAAGGAAAACCGAGAGAAACTCACGCATCCAACTCACCTACGTCGTTGATGGCTCGTGCGTCAACGACAAGAAAAATCCCGAAGAAAATAAAAGCGGCAACGGCACGGACTGGCGGCGCAGGCTCTGCATGGGCCGTTAGCTGGGCCACGCGCTCTCATGTCAGCCTTTTCCACGTTGGGGGAGGGGGGTCGGCCGCTGGCTGCTGACCGACTGGTCGGCAGCGAAGATTTCCGCCTCGCCTGAGGGACGCCAGACACCTGACGACTTTTTTATCCTCGTTTTCATCTTCACTACGGGCCGTGGGCTACTTTTTTTTATTTTAGGAAAGGGCCGTGGGCTACTAGAAGTGGTTTTTCTTGCTCGTGGTGGGCTACTAGTAGCTGGCCATTGTACTTACTTTTGGTGGGCAACGTATTTGTAGTTTTCTTTTCAGAGCCTGTTTTTGTTTTGTTTTTGTTTCTAGATCTACACCGCACACTCGTAGCGTGAATCAGATTGAACAATGGAGACCTGACCTAGAGGCGAAGCGACAGAGCCATCTCCATCCAATTTTTCGCAAGCAGAGAATGATGCATGCGCACGCTCTCGGTTTCAACGCATTTGTACACGTACGTATGCCGAGGCACGTTGCATGACTGCAGCTCCCTTTTACTTCTCGTGGGGAACCAATAACCAAAAAGTCATCGTATCAACCCGGAGATCCCAGACCGGAGGCGTCGGTCACACACGAACACGACACGAGTACGCACAAATGGCTGATACATACCCATAGGAGAAGAACGCATCCGCAAGTACGTATTAGTTAATTACTACTAGTCGTACGCATTGACCGGTGCAGGTTAACTGACTCGTTATTAAAGGATTAATAACTTCATTTTTGTTCTCAACTCTTCTATTTTTCTAAATTTAACCTCAAACGATAAAACCTAACTTTGACACCTCATCGATTAAAACCATCTAGTTTTGGCCACATAACCATCTGAAAATCACTCAAAATTGTCCTAGGAGTTAAAATTAAACGGTTTCAATAGTTAAGGTACCAAAATTAAGACAAAGGCAAGAGCTAAGGGCCAAAATGGGCTTAATCAAGTACTCTAATTTTTAGATATTTATGAATTTTTTATATATTAAGATTTACTTATTGAGAGCATTTATATGTAT
>JADLZL010005155.1:0-22999 GCA_015844335.1 Chrysopogon serrulatus
GCTTATCTTAGTACGGTTGCGTATTGAAGTCGTTACCACGGTCGAGTCAGTGGTAATGTCGACGCTGATGCACGGCTGAAGCACAATCTTTAACCGCGGAAAAAATTTTGTTGCCCGGATGTCATTTTAGGTGGGAACGCGCAATGGTCGTTACCACGCTTGAGCGGGCGGTAATGTCGCCACACGCTCGATGCATCGACTTTCTGGAAGCACATCAAGTGTGTAAAAAATTTTATTGCACCGATGCTCATCTTAGGTGACGGAACAAGTGCACGGTCATTACCACGTTGGAGTCTGGTAATCTCGCCGCACGCTCGATGCACGCCTTTCAGGAAGCACACGCCACAAGTGTGCAAAAAAAATTTTGTTGCATCGGATGCTCATCTTTGGGGACGCTGAACAAGTGCACGGGTCGTTACCACCGAGGGAGTGCGGTAATCTCGCCGCACGCTCGATGCACGCATTTTCGGGAAGCGCACCACAAGTGTGCAAAAAATTTTATTGCGCCGATGCTTTTCTTAGGTGACGGGAACAAGTGCAGAGTCGTTACCACACGTTTGGAGTCTGGTGGTAATGTCATCGCACGCTCGATGCACGGTTTTTCGAAGCACACCGAAGTGTGCAAAAAATTTTGTTGCACCGGATGCTCATCTTAGGTGACGCGGAACAATTGCATGGTCGTTACCACGTTTGAGTCGGGCATGGTAATCCGCCGCACATTCGATGTAACGGCTGAAGCGCCACAAGTGTACAAAAAATTTTTGTTGCATCGGATGCTCATCTTTGGTGACGCGGAACAAGTGCGCGCGGTCGTTACCACGCTTTGAGTCGTGGTAATCTCGCCGCACGCTCGATGCACGCATTTTCGATGCGCACCACAAGTGTGCAAAAAAATTTTATTGCGCCGGCTTGCTTATCTTAGGTGACGCGGAACAAGTGCACGCCGTTACCACACATTTGAGTCGCTGGGCGGTCGCCGCACGCTCGATGCAAACTTTCGGAAGCACACCGTGGTGTGCAAAAAATTTTGTTGCACCGATGCTCATCTTAGGTGACGTGGAACAAGTGTAACGGTCGCTACCACGCTTCGAGTCGGGTTGGTAATGTCGCCGCACGCTCGATGCACGGCTTTCGAAGCACACCAGAAGTGTGCAAAAAAATTTTGTTGTAACCGATGCTCATCTTAGGTGACGTGGAACAAGTGCACGGTCGTTACCACGCTTGAGTCCGTGGTAATCTCGCCGCAGCTTCGATGCACGACTTTCGAAGCGCACACATGTGTGCAAAAATTTTTGTTGTGCGGATGCTTATGTTTGGAATGGAACAAGTGCACGGGTCGTTACCACGCTTGAGTTAGTGGTAATGTCGTCGCGACGCTTGATGCACGGCTTTCGGAAGCACACCGTAACCGGCAAAAAAATTTTGTTGCAACCGATGCTCATCTTAGGTGACGTGGAACAAGTGCACGGTCGTTACCACGTTTGAGTCGCGGGTAATCTCGCCGCACGCTCGATGCACGCTTGTCGGAAGCACACCACAAGTGTGCAAAAAAATTTTGTTGCATCGGATGGTCATCTTTTGGTGACGTGGAACAAGTGCACCCGGTCGTTACCACGCTTTGAGTCGGGTGGTAATCTCGCCGCACGCTCGATGCACGACTTTCGAAGCGCACCACAGGTGTGCAAAAAAATTTTATTGCGCCGATGCTTATCTTAGGTGACGGAACAAGTGCACAGTCGTTACCACATTTGAGTCGGGTGGTAAGGTCGCCGCACGCTCGATGCACAACTTTCGGGAAGCACACCGTAAGTGTGCAAAAAATTTTGTTGCACCGGATGCTCATCTTAGGTGACGTGGAACAAGTGCACGGTCGTTACCACGTTTCGAGTCGCTGGTAATGTCGCCGCACGCTCGATGCACGGCCGGAACACACCAGAAGTGTGCAAAAATTTTGTTGCACCGGATGCTCATCTTAGGTGGCGCGGAACAAGTGCACGGTCGTTACCACGTTTGAGTCGCTGGTAATGTCGCCGCACGCTTGATGCACGGCTTTCGAAGCACAAACGTGGTGTGCAAAAAAATTTTGTTGCACCGGATGCTCATCTTAGGTGACGGGAACAAGTGCACGGTCGCTACCACGTTTGGAGTCGGTGGTAATCTCGTCGCACGCTCGATGCACAGCTTTCAGGAAGCGCACCACAAGTGTGCAAAAAATTTTGTTGCATCGGATGCTCATCTTTGGTGACGTGGAACAAGTGCACGGTCGTTACCACGCTTGGAGTCGCTGGTAATCTCGCCGCACGCTCGATGCACGACTTTCGAAGCGCACCACAAGTGTGCAAAAAAATTTTATTGCGCCAGATGCTTTTCTTAGGTGACGCGGAACAAGTGCGCAGTCGTTACCACGCTTGGAGTCGGTTGGTAATGTCGCCGCACGCTCGATGCACGCTTTGGAAGCACACCAGAAGTGTGCAAAAAAATTTTGTTGCAATCGATGCTCATCTTAGGTGACGCGGAACAAGTGCACGGTCATTACCACGTTTGAGTCGGGGTGGTAATCTCGCCGCATTATCCGTTGCACGCTCGGAAGCGCACCACAAGTGTAAAAAAATTTTGTTGCATTGATGCTCATCTTTGGTGACGCTGGAACAAGTGCATGGTCGTTACCACGCTTGGAGTCGCTGGTAATCTCGCCGCAACGCTCGATGCACGAATGGGAAGCGCACCGTGTGTGTGCAAAAAAAAATTTTATTGCGCCAGATGCTTATCTTAGGTGACGCGGAACAAGTGCAAAGTCGTTACCACGTTTGGAGTCATTGGTAATGTCGCCGCACGCTCGATGCACGGCTTTCGAAGCACACCAGAAGTGTGCAAAAAATTTTGTTGCACCGGATGCTCATCTTAGGTGACGGAACAAGTGCATGGTCGTTACCACGTTTGGAGTCGCTGGTAATCTCGCCGCACGCTCGATGCATGACTTTCGGAAGCGCACCACTAAAAAAAAAAAAAAAAAATTTATGGCCCCCGATGCTTATCTTAGGTGACGTGGAACAAGTGCACGCCGTTACCACGCGGTCGAGTCGCTGGTAATGTCGCCGCACGCTCGATGCACGGCTTTCGGAACACACCAGAAGTGTGAAAAAAAATTTTGTTGCACCGGATGCTCATCTTAGGTGGCATGGAACAAGTGCATGGTCGTTACCACGTTTGGAGTCGGGTGGTAATCTCGTCGCGACGCTCGATGCATGACTTTCGAAGCGCACCACGTGTGTGCAAAAAAAAATTTATTGCCCCCGATGCTTATCTTAGGTGACGTGGAACAAGTGTACGTCGTTACCACGCGGTCGAGTCAGTGGTAATGTCGCCGCACGCTCGATGCACGGCTTTCGGGAACACACCGCCAAGTGTGCAAAAAAATTTTGTTGCACCGGATGCTCATCTTAGGTGGCGTGGAACAAGTGCACGGTCGTTACCACGCTTGGAGTCGTGGGTAATCTCGCCGCACGCTCGATGCACGCTTTCGGGAAGCGCACCACAAGTGTGCAAAAAATTTTGTTGCGCCGGATGCTTATCTTTGGTGACGTGGAACAAGTGCAGAGTCGTTACCACGTTTGGAGTCGCTGGTAATGTCATCGCACGCTCGATGCACGGCTTTTCGGAAGCACACCAGAAGTGTGCAAAAAAAATTTTGTTGCACCGATGCTCATCTTAGGTGACGGAACAATTGCATGGTCGTTACCACGTTTGAGTCGTGGTAATCTCGTCGCACATTCGCTGTAACGCTTTGGAAGCGCACCACAAGTGTACAAAAAATTTTGTTGCATCGGATGCTCATCTTTGGTGACGGAACAAGCGCGCCGGTCGTTACCACGCTTGGAGTCGGGTGGTAATCTCGTCGCACGCTCGATGCACGACTTTCGATGCGCGCAGGTGTGCAAAAAATTTTATTGCGCCAGATGCTTATCTTAGGTGACGGAACAAGTGCACAGTCGTTACCACGCTTGGAGTCGTGGTAATGTCGCCGCACGCTCGATGCACGGTTTTTCGGAAGCACACCAGAAGTGTGCAAAAAATTTTGTTGCACCGGATGCTCATCTTAGGTGACGTGGAACAAGTGCACGGTCGTTACCACGTTTGAGTCTGTGGTAATCTCGCCGCATGTTCGATGCACGACTTTCGGGAAGCGCACCACAGTGTGTGCAAAAATTTTTGTTGTGCCGATGCTTATCTTAGGTGACGTGGAACAAGTGCACAGCCGCTACCACGCTTGGAGTCGGTGGTAATGTCGCCGCACGCTTGATGCACGGCCTGGAAGCACACCAGAACGGTGCGTAAAAAAAATTTTGTTGCACCGATGCTCATCTTAGGTGACGGAACAAGTGCACGGTCGTTACCACGTTTGGAGTCAGTGGTAATCTCGCCGCACGCTCGATGCACTTGTTGTCGGAAGCACACCACAAGTGTGCAAAAAAAAAAATTTTGTTGCATCGGATGCTCATCTTTGGTGACGCGGAACAAGTGCAACGGTCGTTACCACGCTTGGAGTCGTGGTAATCTCGCCGCACGTTCGATGCACGACTTTCGAAGCGCACTACAGGTGTGCAAAAAAAATTTATTGCGCCGATGCTTATCTTAGGTGACGTGGAACAAGTGCACGGTCGTTACCACATTTGAGTCGGGCTGGTAATGTCGCCGCACGCTTGATGCACGGCTTTGGAAGCACACCGAACCGCGGCAAAAAATTTTGTTGCACCGGATGCTCATCTTAGGTGACGCGGAACAAGTGCACGGTCGTTACCACGCTTGGAGTCAGTGGTAATCTCGTCGCACGCTCGATGCACGGTTGTCGGAAGCACACCACAAGTGTGCAAAAAAATTTTGTTGCATCGGATGCTCATCTTTGGTGACGGAACAAGTGCACGGCCGTTACCACGCTTGGAGTCGCGGTAATCTCGCCGCACGCTCGATGCACGATTTCGAAGCGCACTACGTGTGTGCAAAAAATTTTATTGCGCCAGATGCTTATCTTAGGTGACGGAACAAGCGCACGCCGTTACCACATTTGAGTCGGTGCAGGTAATGGTCGCCGCACGCTCGATGCACAATAACTCGGAAGCACACCGAAGTGTGCAAAAAATTTTGTTGCACCGATGCTCATCTTAGGTGACGGAACAAGTGCACGGCCGTTACCACGCTTCGAGTCGCTGGTAATGTCGCCGCACGCTCGATGCACGGCTTTCGAAACACACCGAAGTGTGCAAAAAATTTTGTTGCACCGGATGCTCATCTTAGGTGGCGTGGAACAAGCGCACGGTCGTTACCACGTTTGGAGTCGTGGTAATGTCGCCGCGACGCTTGATGCACGGCTTTGTGGAAGCACAAATGAAGTGTGCAAAAAAATTTTGTTGCACCGGATGCTCATCTTAGGTGACGTGGAACAAGTGCACGGTCGTTACCACGCTTGAGTCGGCGCACGGGTAATCTCGTCGCGCTGCTCGATGCACGACTCGAAGTGAAGCGCACCACAAGTGTGCAAAAAAATTTTGTTGCATCGGATGCTCATCTTTGGTGACGTGGAACAAGTGCACGGTCGTTACCACGCTTTGGAGTCGCTGGTAATCTCGCCGCACGCTCGATGCACGACTTTTCGAAGCGCACTACAAGTGTGCAAAAAAATTTTATTGCGCCGGATGCTTATCTTAGGTGACGGAACAAGTGCGCAGTCGTTACCACGCTTGAGTCAGTGGTAATGTCGTCGCACGCTCGATGCACGGCTTTTCGGAAGCACACCACAAGTGTGCAAAAAATTTTGTTGCACCGGATGCTCATCTTAGGTGACGTGGAACAAGTGCATGGTCGTTACCACGCTTGAGTCGTGGTAATCTCGCCGCACGCTCGATGGACGACTTTTGGAAGCGCACCACAGGTGTGCAAAAAAAATTTTATTGCGCCGGAGGCTTATCTTAGGTGACGGAACAAGTGCACGGCCGTTACCACGCTTCGAGTCGGCTGGTAACGCTCGCCGCACGCTCGATGCACGGCTTTCGAACACACCAGAAGTGTGCAAAAAATTTTGTTGCACCGATGCTCATCTTAGGTGGCGTGGAACAAGTGCACGGTCGCTACCACGCTTGGAGTCAGTGGTAATGTCGCCGCACGCTAGATGCACGCTTTCGGGAAGCACACCGTAAGTGTGCAAAAAAATTTTGTTGCACCGGATGCTCATCTTAGGTGACGCGGAACAAGTGCACGGTCGTTACCACGCTTGAGTCGGGTGGTAATCTCGCCGCACGCTCGATGCACGCCTTTCGTGAAGCGCACCCAAGTGTGCAAAAAATTTTGTTGCATCGATGCTCATCTTTGGTGACGCGGAACAAGTGCACGGTTGTTACCACGCTTGGAGTCGGTGGTAATCTCGCCGCACGCTCGATGCACGACTTTCGAAGCGCACACACAAGTGTGCAAAAAAATTTTATTGCGCCAGATGCTCATCTTAGGTGACGTGGAACAAGTGCACAGTCGCTACCACGCTTGAAGTCAGTGGTAATGTCGCCGCACGCTCGATGCACGCTTTCGGAAGCACACCGTAAGTGTGCAAAAAATTTTGTTGCACCGATGCTCATCTTAGGTGACGGAACAAGTGCACGGTCATTACCACGCTTGGAGTCAAGTGGTAATCTCGCCGCACGCTCGATGCACGCTTTTCGGGAAGCGCACCACAAGTGTACAAAAAAATTTTGTTGCATCGGATGCTCATCTTTGGTGACGTGGAACAAGTGCACGGTCGCTACCACGCTTGGAGTCGTGGTAATCTCGCCGCACGCTCGATGCACGACTTTCGGGAAGCGCACCACAGGTGTGCAAAAAATTTTATTGTGCCGATGCTTATCTTAGGTGACGGAACAAGTGCACAGTCGTTACCACGCTTGGAGTCGCTGGTAATGTCGCCGCACGCTCGATGCACGGCTTTCGGAAGAAGCACACCACAAGTGTGCAAAAAATTTTGTTGCACCGATGCTCATCTTAGGTGACGTGGAACAAGTGCACGGTCGTTACCACGCTTGAGTCCGTGGTAATCTCGCCGCACGCTCGATGCACGACTTTCGGAAGCGCACCACAGGTGTGCAAAAATTTTGTTGTGCCGATGCTTATCTTAGGTGACGTGGAACAAGTGCACGCCGTTACCACGTTTGGAGTCAGTGGTAATGTCGCCGCACGCTTGATGCACGGCTTTCGAAGCACACCGAAGTGTGCAAAAAATTTTGTTGCACCGGATGCTCATCTTAGGTGACGTGGAACAAGTGCACGGTCGTTACCACGCTTGAGTCAGTGGTAATCTCGCCGCGACGCTCGATGCATGGCTTGTCGGAAGCACACCACAAGTGTGCAAAAAATTTTGTTGCATCGGATGCTCATCTTTGGTGACGCGGAACAAGTGCACGGTCGCTACCACGCTTGGAGTCGGTGGTAATCTCGCCGCGACGCTCGATGCACGACTCGGAAGCGCACCAAGGTGTGCAAAAAAATTTATTGCGCCCGATGCTTATCTTAGGTGACGTGGAACAAGTGCACGGTCGTTACCACATTTGGAGTCAGTGGTAAGGTCGTCGCGACGCTCGATGCACGGCTTTCGGGAAGCACACCAGAAGTGTGCAAAAAAATTTTGTTGCACCCGATGCTCATCTTAGGTGACGCGGAACAAGTGCACGGTCGTTACCACGTTTCGAGTCAGTGGTAATGTCGCCGCACGCTCGATGCACGGCTTTTGAACACACCAGAAGTGTGCAAAAAAATTTTGTTGCACCGATGCTCATCTTAGGTGGCGCGGAACAAGTGCACGGTCGTTACCACGCTTGGAGTCGTGGTAATCTCGCCGCACGCTCGATGCACAGCTTTCGGAAGCGCACCACAAGTGTGCAAAAAAATTTTGTTGCATCGGATGCTCATCTTTGGTGACGTGGAACAAGTGCACGGTCGCTACCACGTTTGGAGTCAGTGGTAATCTCGCCGCACGCTCGATGCACGACTTTCGGGAAGCGCACCACAAGTGTGCAAAAAAATTTTATTGCGCCGGATGCTCATCTTAGGTGACGTGGAACAAGTGCAGAGTCGTTACCACGTTTGGAGTCAGTGGTAATGTCGTCGCACGCTCGATGCACGGCTTTGGGAAGCACACCAGAAGTGTGCAAAAAAATTTTGTTGCACCGGATGCTCATCTTAGGTGACATGGAACAAGTGCATGGTCGTTACCACGTTTGAGTCGGTGGTAATCTCGCCGCACGCTCGATGGACGACTTTCGAAGCGCACCACAAGTGTGCAAAAAAAATTTTATTGCGCCGATGCTTATCTTAGGTGACGTGGAACAAGTGCACGGGTCGTTACCACGCTTGAGTCGCTGGTAACGTCGCCGCACGCTCGATGCACGGCTTTCGGAACACACCAGAAGTGTGCAAAAAAAATTTTGTTGCACCGATGCTCATCTTAGGTGACGCGGAACAAGTGCACGGTCGTTACCACGTTTGGAGTCAGTGGTAATGTCGCCGCACGCTAGATGCACTGCTTTCGGGAAGCACACGTAAGTGTGCAAAAAAATTTTGTTGCACCGGATGCTCATCTTAGGTGACGGAACAAGTGCACGGTCGTTACCACGTTTGAGTCAGTGGTAATCTCGCCGCACGCTCGATGCACGCTTTCGTGAAGCGCACACAAGTGTGCAAAAAAATTTTGTTGCATCGGATGCTCATCTTTGGTGACGTGGAACAAGTGCACGGTCGTTACCACGTTTGAGTCAGTGGTAATCTCGCCGCACGCTCGATGCACGACTTTCGGGAAGCGCACCACAAGTGTGCAAAAAATTTTATTGCGCCAGATGCTTTATCTTAGGTGACGCGGAACAAGTGCACGCAGTCGCTACCACGCTTTGAAGTCAGTGGTAATGTCGCCGCACGCTCGATGCACGGCTTTTCGAAGCACACCGTAAGTGTGCAAAAAAAATTTGTTGCACCGATGCTCATCTTAGGTGACGTGGAACAAGTGCACGGTCATTACCACGTTTGGAGTCAGTGGTAATCTCGCCGCACGCTCGATGCACGCTTTGGAAGCGCACCACAAGTGTACAAAAAAATTTTGTTGCATCGATGCTCATCTTTGGTGACGTGGAACAAGTGCACGGTCGTTACCACGTTTGGAGTCGTTGGTAATGTCGTCGCACGCTCGATGCACGACTTTCGGGAAGCGCACACAGTGTGTGCAAAAAAATTTTATTGTGCCCGATGCTTATCTTAGGTGACGTGGAACAAGTGCACGGTCGTTACCACGCTTGGAGTCAGTGGTAATGTCGCCGCACGCTCGATGCACGGCTTTCGGAAGCGCACCGTAAGTGTGCAAAAAATTTTGTTGCACCGATGCTCATCTTAGGTGACGGAACAAGTGCACGGTCGTTACCACGTTTGGAGTCCGTGGTAATCTCGCCGCACGCTCGATGCACGACTTTCGGGAAGCGCACACAGTGTGTGCAAAAAAAATTTTGTTGTGCCGATGCTTATCTTAGGTGACGTGGAACAAGTGTACGCCGTTACCACGCTTTGGAGTCAGTGGTAATGTCGCCGCGACGCTTGATGCACGGCTTTCGGGAAGCACACCAGAACTGTGCAAAAAAAATTTTGTTGCACCCGATGCTCATCTTAGGTGACGCGGAACAAGTGCACGGTCATTACCACGTTTGGAGTCAGTGGTAATCTCGCCGCACGCTCGATGCACGCTTGTTCGGAAGCACACCACAAGTGTGCAAAAAAATTTTGTTGCATCGATGCTCATCTTTGGTGACGGAACAAGTGCACGGTCGTTACCACGCTTTGGAGAGTGGTAATCTCGCCGCACGCTCGATGCACGACTTTCGGAAGCGCACCACAGGTGTGCAAAAAAAAATTTTGTTGCGCCGATGCTTATCTTAGGTGACGCGGAACAAGTGCACCGCCGTTACCACATTTGGAGTCAGTGGTAAGGTCGTCGCGACGCTCGATGCACGGCTTTCGGAAGCACACTAGAAGTGTGCAAAAAAATTTTGTTGCACCGGATGCTCATCTTAGGTGACGTGGAACAAGTGCACGGTCGTTACCACATTTCGAGTCGCTGGTAATGTCGCCGCACGCTCGATGCACGGCTTTCGGAAACACACCACAAGTGTGTAAAAAAAATTTTGTTGCACCGGATGCTCATCTTAGGTGGCGTGGAACAAGTGCACGGTCGTTACCACGTTTGGAAATCTTGGTAATGTCGCCGCACGCTCGATGCACAAATTTTCGTGAAGCGCACCACAAGTGTGCAAAAAAAATTTTGTTGCATCGGATGCTCATCTTAGGTGACGTGGAACAAGTGCACGGTCGTTACCACGTTTGGAGTCGTGGTAATCTCGCCGCACGCTCGATGCACGACTTTCGGGAAGCGCACCACAAGTGTGCAAAAAATTTTATTGCGCCGATGCTTTTCTTAGGTGACGTGGAACAAGTGCACAGTCGTTACCACGCTTGGAGTCGGTGGTAATGTCGTCGCACGCTCGATGCACGGCTTTTCGGGAAGCACACCAGAAGTGTGCAAAAAAATTTTGTTGCACCGGATGCTCATCTTAGGTGACATGGAACAAGTGCATGGTCGCTACCACGCTTTGAGTCGGTGGTAATCTCGCCGCACGCTGGATGGACGACTTTCGGGAAGTGCACCACAGGTGTGCAAAAAATTTTATTGCGCCGGATGCTTATCTTAGGTGACGGAACAGTGCACGTCGTTACCACGCTTTCGAGTCAGTGGTAACGTCGCCGCACGCTCGATGCACGGCTTTCGAACACACCCGAAGTGTGCAAAAAATTTTGTTGCACCGATGCTCATCTTAGGTGGCGTGGAACAAGTGCACGGTCGTTACCACGTTTGAGTCGTGGTAATGTCGCCGCACGCTAGATGTGCTGCTTTCGGAAGCACACCGTGGTGTGCAAAAAATTTTGTTGCACCGGATGCTCATCTTAGGTGACGCGGAACAAGTGCACGGTCGTTACCACGTTTGAGTCGTGGTAATCTCGTCGCACGCTCGATGCACGCTTTTCGGAAGCGCCACCACAAGTGTGCAAAAAAATTTTGTTGCATCGGATGCTCATCTTTGGTGACGGAACAAGTGCACGGTCGTTACCACGTTTGGAGTCAAGTGGTAATCTCGTCGCACGCTCGATGCACGACTTTCGGAAGCGCACCACAAGTGTGCAAAAAATTTTATTGCGCCGATGCTCATCTTAGGTGACGGAACAAGTGCACAGTCGTTACCACGTTTGAAGTCGTGGTAATGTCGCCGCACGCTCGATGCACGGTTTGTCGGAAGCACACCGAAGTGTGCAAAAATTTTGTTGCACCGGATGCTCATCTTAGGTGACGTGGAACAAGTGCACGGTCATTACCACGTTTGGAGTCGGGTGGTAATCTCGCCGCACGCTCGATGTAACCGCTTTTTCGGAAGCGCACCACAAGTGTAAAAAATTTTGTTGCATCGGATGCTCATCTTTGGTGACGGAACAAGTGCACGGTCGTTACCACGCTTGAGTCGGTGGTAATCTCGCCGCACGCTCGATGCACGACTTTCGGGAAGCGCACCACAGGTGTGCAAAAAAATTTTATTGTGCCGATGCTTATCTTAGGTGACGCGGAACAAGTGCACAGTCGTTACCACGCTTTGAGTCAGTGGTAATGTCGCCGCACGCTCGATGCACGGGTTTTTCGGAAGCACACCGAAGTGTGCAAAAAATTTGGTTGCACCGATGCTCATCTTAGGTGACGGAACAAGTACACGGTCATTACCACGTTTGGAGTCGGGTGGTAATCTCGTCGCACATTCGATGTAACTGCTGAAGCGCACCACAAGTGTACAAAAAATTTTGTTGCATCGGATGCTCATCTTTGGTGACGTGGAACAAGTGCACGGTCGTTACCACGCTTGGAGTCGTGGTAATCTCGCCGCGACGCTCGATGCACGACTTTCGGAAGCGCACCACGTGCAAAAAAATTTTATTGCGCCAGATGCTTATCTTAGGTGACGTGGAACAAGTGCACAGCCGTTACCACGCTTGGAGTCGGGTGGTAATGTCGCCGCACGCTCGATGCACGGCTTTCGGAAGCACACCACCGAAGTGTGCAAAAAATTTTGTTGCACCGATGCTCATCTTAGGTGACGTGGAACAAGTGCACGGTCGTTACCACGTTTGAGTCCGTGGTAATCTCGTCGCACGCTCGATGCACGACTTTCGGGAAGCGCACGTGTGCAAAAATTTTTGTTGTGCCGATGCTTATCTTAGGTGACGTGGAACAAGTGTACGCCGTTACCACGCTTGGAGTCGGTGGTAATGTCGTCGCACGCTTGATGCACGGCTTTCGAAGCACACCGTAAGTGCGCAAAAAAAATTTTGTTGCACCGATGCTCATCTTAGGTGACGGAACAAGTGCACGGTCATTACCACGTTTGGAGTCGCGGGTAATCCCGCCGCGACGCTCGATGCACGGCTTTCGAAGCGCACCACAAGTGTGCAAAAAATTTTGTTGCATCGATGCTCATCTTTGGTGACGTGGAACAAGTGCACGGTTGTTACCACGCTTAGAGTCGGGTGGTAATCTCGCCGCACATTCGATGCACGACTTTCGGGAAGCGCACCACAAGTGTGCAAAAAAATTTTATTGCGCCGATGCTTTTCTTAGGTGACGGAACAAGTGCGCAGTCGCTACCACGTTTGGAGTCAGTGGTAATATCGCCGCACGCTCGATGCACGGCTTTCGGAAGCACACCAGAAATGTGCAAAAAAATTTGGTTGCACCGATGCTCATCTTAGGTGACGGAACAAGTGCACGGTCATTACCACGTTTGGAGTCAGTGGTAATCTCGCCGCACATTCGTTGCACCGCTTTTGGAAGCGCACCACAAGTGTACAAAAAAAATTTTGTTGCATCGGATGCTCATCTTTGGTGACGGAACAAGTGCACGGTCGTTACCACGCTTGGAGTCAGTGGTAATCTCGCCGCACGCTCGATGCACGACTTTCGGGAAGCGCACCACAGGTGTGCAAAAAATTTTATTGCGCCGGATGCTTATCTTAGGTGACGTGGAACAAGTGCACGGCCGTTACCACGCTTGGTGTCAGTGGTAATGTCGCCGCACGCTCGATGCACGGCGGCGGGATGCACACACCAGAAGTGTGCAAAAAAATTTTGTTGCACCGGATGCTCATCTTAGGTGACGTGGAACAAGTGCACGGTCGTTACCACGTTTGGAGTCCGCGGGTAATCTCGCCGCAGCTTTCGATGCACGACTTTCGGGAAGCGCACCACAGGTGTGCAAAAAATTTTTGTGGTGCCAGATGCTTATCTTAGGTGACGTGGAACAAGTGCACAGTCGTTACCACGTTTGGAGTCGTGGTAATGTCGCCGCACGCTTGATGCACGGCTTTCGAAGCACACCAGAACTGTGCAAAAAATTTTGTTGCACCGGATGCTCATCTTAGGTGACGTGGGAACAAGTGCATGGTCGCTACCACGCTTGGAGTCAGTGGTAATCTCGCCGCACGCTCGATGCATGACTTTCGGGAAGCGCACCACAGGTGTGCAAAAAAATTTATTGCGCCAGATGCTTATCTTAGGTGACGGAACAAGTGCACGGGTCGTTACCACGCTTGGAGTCGCTGGTAATCTCGCCGCACGCTCGATGCACGCTTGTCGGAAGCACACCACAAGTGTGCAAAAAATTTTGTTGCATCGGATGCTCATCTTTGGTGACGTGGAACAAGTGCACGGTCGTTACCACGTTTGAGTCAGTGGTAATCTCGCCGCACGCTCGATGCACGACTTTCGAAGCGCACCACAGTGTGTGCAAAAAAATTTATTGCGCCAGATGTTTATCTTAGGTGACGTGGAACAAGTGCACGCCGTTACGCACATTTGGAGTCGTGGTAAGGTCGTCGCACGCTCGATGCACGGCTTTCGGGAAGCACACCAGAAGTGTGCAAAAAAATTTTGTTGCACCGATGCTCATCTTAGGTGACGTGGAACAAGTGCACGGTCGCTACCACGCTTCGAGTCGGGTGGTAATGTCGTCGCACGCTCGATGCACGGCTTTCGGGAAACACACCGAAGTGTGCAAAAAAATTTTGTTGCACCGGATGCTCATCTTAGGTGACGCGGAACAAGTGCACGGTCGTTACCACGTTTGAGTCGGGTGGTAATCTCGTCGCGACGCTCGATGCACGCCTTTCGTGAAGCGCCGCCACAAGTGTGCAAAAAAATTTTGTTGCATCGGATGCTCATCTTTGGTGACGTGGAACAAGCGCACGGTTGTTACCACGCTTTGGAGTCAGTGGTAATCTCGTCGCACGCTCGATGCACGACTTTCGAAGCGCACCACAAGTGTGCAAAAAAAATTTTATTGCGCCGATGCTTTTCTTAGGTGACGCGGAACAAGTGCAGAGTCGTTACCACTTTTGGAGTCGTGGTAATGTCGCCGCACGCTCGATGCACGCTTTTCGGAAGCACACCAGAAGTGTGCAAAAAAATTTTGTTGCACCGGATGCTCATCTTAGGTGACGTGGAACAAGTGCACGGTCATTACCACGTTTGGAGTCAGTGGTAATCTCGTCGCACATTCGTTGCACCGTTTTCGGGAAGCGCACCACAAGTGTACAAAAAAATATTGTTGCATCGGATGCTCATCTTTGGTGACGTGGAACAAGTGCATGGTCGTTACCACGCTTTGAGTCGCTGATAATCTCGCCGCACGCTCGATGCATGACTTTCGGGAAGCGCACCACACGTGTGCAAAAAAAAATTTATTGCGCCGATGCTTATCTTAGGTGACGTGGAACAAGTGCAGTGCAGCCGTTACCACGCTTGGAGTCGGGTGGTAATGTCGTCGCACGCTCGATGCACGTTGTCGGAAGCACACCGTAAGTGTGCAAAAAATTTTGTTGCATCGGATGCTCATCTTTGGTGACGTGGAACAAGTGCACCGGTCGTTACCACGTTTGGAGTCAAGTGGTAATCTCGTCGCACGCTCGATGCACGACTTTCTGGAAGCGCACACCACAGGTGTGCAAAAAATTTTATTGCGCCGATGCTTATCTTAGGTGACGTGGAACAAGTGCATGGTCGTTACCACATTTGAGTCAGTGGTAAAGGTCGTCGCACGCTCGATGCACGCTTTTCGGGAAGCACACACCGAAGTGTGCAAAAAATTTTGTTGCACCGGATGCTCATCTTAGGTGACGCGGAACAAGTGCACGGTCGTTACCACGCTTCGAGTCAGTGGTAATGTCGCCGCACGCTCGATGCACGACTTTCGAACACACCGAAGTGTGCAAAAAATTTTGTTGCACCGGATGCTCATCTTAGGTGACGCGGAACAAGTGCACGGTCGTTACCACGCTTGGAGTCGGGTGGTAATCTCGTCGCACGCTCGATGCACGCTTGTCGGAAGCACACCACAAGTGTGCAAAAAATTTTGTTGCATCGGATGCTCATCTTTGGTGACGTGGAACAAGTGCACGGTTGTTACCACGCTTTGAGTCGCTGGTAATCTCGCCGCACGCTCGATGCACGACTTTCGGGAAGCGCACCACAAGTGTGCAAAAAAATTTTATTGCGCCAGATGCTTTTCTTAGGTGACGTGGAACAAGTGCAGAGTCGTTACCACGTTTGAGTCGTGGTAATGTCGTCGCACGCTCGATGCACGGCTTTCTGAAGCACACCGAAGTGTGCAAAAAAATTTGGTTGCACCGGATGCTCATCTTAGGTGACGTGGAACAAGTGCACGGTCATTACCACGTTTGAGTCAGTGGTAATCTCGTCGCACATTCGCTGTAACCGCTTTGGAAGTGCACCACAAGTGTACAAAAATATTGTTGCATCGGATGCTCATCTTTGGTGACGTGGAACAAGTGCATGGTCGTTACCACGTTTGAGTCAGTGGTAATCTCGCCGCACGCTCGATGCACGACTTTCGGAAGGCACACAGGTGTGCAAAAAATTTTATTGCGCCAGATGCTTATCTTAGGTGACGGAACAAGTGCACAGTCGTTACCACGTTTTGCGTCAATGGTAATGTCGCCGCACGCTCGATGCACGGCTTTCGAAGCACACCGAAGTGTGCAAAAAAATTTTGTTGCACCGGATGCTCATCTTAGGTGACGTGGAACAAGTGCACGGTCGTTACCATGTTTGAGTCCGTGGTAATCTCGCCGCAGTTTCGATGCACGACTTTCGGGAAGCGCACACACGTGTGCAAAAAATTTTTGTTGTGCCGATGCTTATCTTAGGTGACGTGGAACAAGTGCACGTCGTTACCACGTTTGGAGTCAGTGGTAATGTCGTCGCACGCTTGATGCACGGCTTTCGGAAGCACACCAGAACTGTGCAAAAAATTTTGTTGCACCGGATGCTCATCTTAGGTGACGTGGAACAAGTGCACGGTCGTTACCACGTTTGCGCCGCTGGTAATCTCGACGCACGCTCGATGCACAGTTGTCGGAAGCACACCACAAGTGTGAAAAAAAATTTTGTTGCATCGGATGCTCATCTTTGGTGACGTGGAACAAGTGCACGGTCGTTACCACGCTTGAGTCGTGGTAATCTCGCCGCACGCTCGATGCACGGCTTTCGGGAAGCACACCGAAGTGTGCAAAAAATTTAGTTGCACCGGATGCTCATCTTAGGTGACGTGGAACAAGTGCACGGTCGTTACCACGTTTCGAGTCAGTGGTAATGTCGTCGCACGTTCGATGCACGGCTTTCGGGAAGCACACCAGAAGTGTGCAAAAAAATTTTGTTGCACCGGATGCTCATCTTAGGTGACGTGGAACAAGTGCACGCCGTTACCACGCTTGGAGTCGGGCTGGTAATCTCGCCGCACGCTCGATGCACGCTTGTCGGAAGCACACCACAAGTGCAAAAAAAAATTTTGTTGCATCGGATGCTCATCTTTGGTGACGTGGAACAAGTGCACGGTCGTTACCACGCTTGGAGTCAGTGGTAATCTCGCCGCACGCTCGATGCACGACCTTCGGGAAGCGCACCACAGGTGTGCAAAAAAAAAATTTATTGCGCCAGATGCTTATCTTAGGTGACGTGGAACAAGTGCACAGTCGTTACCACATTTGGAGTCAGTGGTAAGGTCATCGCACGCTCGATGCACGGCTTTCGGAAGCACACCAGAAGTGTGCAAAAAATTTTGTTGCACCGATGCTCATCTTAGGTGACGTGGAACAAGTGCACGGTCGTTACCACGCTTTCGAGTCAGTGGTAATGTCGTCGCACGCTCGATGCACGGCTTTGGGAACACACCGAAGTGTGCAAAAAATTTTGTTGCACCGGATGCTCATCTTAGGTGACGTGGAACAAGTGCACGGTCGCTACCACGCTTGAGTCAGTGGTAATCTCGTCGCACGCTCGATGCACGCCAGAAGGAAGCGCACCACAAGTGTGCAAAAAATTTTGTTGCATCGGATGCTCATCTTTGGTGACGTGGAACAAGTGCACGGTTGTTACCACGCTTGGAGTCAGTGGTAATCTCGCCGCACGCTCGATGCACGACTTTCGAAGCGCACCGCAAGTGTGCAAAAAATTTTATTGCGCCGATGCTTTTCTTAGGTGACGTGGAACAAGTGCAGAGTCGCTACCACGCTTGGAGTCAGTGGTAATGTCGTCGCACGCTCGATGCACGGCTTTTCGGAAGCACACCGAAGTGTGCAAAAAAATTTGGTTGCACCGGATGCTCATCTTAGGTGACGCGGAACAAGTGCACGGTCATTACCACGTTTGGAGTCGTGGTAATCTCGCCGCACATTCGTTGCACCGTTTTCGGGAAGCACACCACAAGTGTACAAAAAATTTTGTTGCATCGGATGCTCATCTTTGGTGACGGAACAAGTGCACGGCCGTTACCACGCTTGGAGTCAGTGGTAATCTCGTCGCACGCTCGATGCATGACTTTCGAAGCGCACCACAGGTGTGCAAAAAAAAATTTATTGCGCCGATGCTTATCTTAGGTGACGCGGAACAAGTGCACGTCGTTACCACGCTTGGAGTCGTTGGTAATCTCGTCGCACGCTCGATGCACGGCTTGTCGGAAGCACACCACAAGTGTGCAAAAAATTTTGTTGCATCGGATGCTCATCTTTGGTGACGGAACAAGTGCACGGTCGTTACCACGCTTGGAGTCGGTGGTAATCTCGTCGCACGCTCGATGCACGACTTTCGGGAACCGCACCACAGGTGTGCAAAAAAATTTATTGCGCCAGATGCTTATCTTAGGTGACGTGGAACAAGTGCACAGTCGTTACGACATTTGGAGTCGGGTAAGGTCGTCGCACGCTCGATGCACGGCTTTCGGAAGCACACCAAAAAGTGTGCAAAAAAATTTTGTTGCACCGGATGCTCATCTTAGGTGACGTGGAACAAGTGCAACGGTCGTTACCACGTTTCGACTCAGTGGTAATGTCGTCGCACGCTCGATGCATGACTTTTCGGGAACACACCAGAAGTGTGCAAAAAATTTTGTTGCACCGGATGCTCATCTTAGGTGACGTGGAACAAGTGCACGGTCGTTACCACGTTTGGAGTCAAGTGGTAATCTCGTCGCACGCTCGATGCACGCTTTTCGGAAGCGCACCACAAGTGTGCAAAAAATTTTGTTGCATCGGATGCTCATCTTTGGTGACGTGGAACAAGTGCACGGTTGTTACCACGCTTGGAGTCGGTGGTAATCTCGTCGCACGCTCGATGCACGACTTTTCGGGAAGCGCACCACAAGTGTGCAAAAAAATTTTATTGCGCCAGATGCTTTTCTTAGGTGACGGAACAAGTGCACAGTTTACCACATTTGGAGTCAAGTGGTAATGTCGCCGCGACGCTCGATGCACGGCTTTGGGAAGCACACCAGAAGTGTGCAAAAAATTTTGTTGCACCGGATGCTCATCTTAGGTGACGTGGAACAAGTGCACGGTCATTACCACGTTTGAGTCGGGTGGTAATCTCGCCGCACATTCGTTGCACGGTTTTCGAAGCGCACTAGAAGTGTGCAAAAAATTTTGTTGCATCGGATGCTCATCTTTGGTGACGTGGAACAAGTGCACGGTCGTTACCACGTTTGAGTCAGTGGTAATCTCGTCGCCGACGCTCGATGCACGACTTTCGGGAAGCGCACCAGGTGTGCAAAAAATTTTATTGCGCCGGATGCTTATCTTAGGTGACGGAACAAGTGCACGGCCGTTACCACGCTTGGAGTCAGTGGTAATCTCGCCGCACGCTCGATGCACGACTTTCGGGAAGCGCACCACAAGTGTGCAAAAAATTTTGTTGCGCCAGATGCTTTTCTTAGGTGACGTGGAACAAGTGCAGAGTCGTTACCACGTTTGGAGTCAGTGGTAATGTCGCCGCACGCTCGATGCACGACTTGGAAGCACACCGAAGTGTGCAAAAAATTTGTTGCACCGGATGCTCATCTTAGGTGACGTGGAACAAGTGCACGGTCATTACCACGTTTGGAGTCGGGTTGGTAATCTCGTCGCACATTCGTTGTAACCGTTTCCGGGAAGCGCACCACAAGTGTACAAAAAATTTTGTTGCGCCGGATGCTCATCTTTGGTGACGTGGAACAAGTGCACGGCCGTTACCACGTTTGGTGTCGTACGCTGGTAACGTTTCGTCGCACGCTCGATGCACGGCTTTGAAGCGCACCAAAAGTGTGCAAAAAATTTTATTGCGCCCGATGCTTTTCTTAGGTGACGTGGAACAAGTGCAGAGTCGTTACCACGTTTGGAGTCGTGCGGTAAAGTCGTGCCGCACGCTCGATGCACGACGCTTTCGGGGAAGCACACCAGAAGTGTGCAAAAAAATTTTGTTGCAATCGGATGCTCATCTTAGGTGACGGAACAAGTGCACGGTCATTACCACGTTTGGAGTCGGGTAATCTCGTCGCACGCTTGATGCACCGTGGCTGGGAAGCGCACCACAAGTGTACAAAAAATTTTGTTGCATCGGATGCTCATCTTTGGTGACGCGGAACAAGCGCATGGTCGTTACCACGCTTGGAGTCGATGGTAATCTCGCCGCACGCTCGATGCACATCTTTTCGGGAAGCGCACCACAGGTGTGCAAAAAATTTTATTGCGCCAGATGCTTATCTTAGGTGACGTGGAACAAGTGCACGTCGTTACCACGCTTTGGTGTCAAGTGGTAATGTCGCCGCACGCTCGATGCACGGCTTTCGGGAAGCACACCAGAAGTGTGCAAAAAATTTTGTTGCACCGGATGCTCATCTTAGGTGACGTGGAACAAGTGCACGGTCGTTACCACGTTGGGAGTCTGTGGTAATCTCGTCGCAGTTTCGATGCACGACTTTCGGAAGCGCACCACAGGTGTGTGCAAAAAATTTTGTTGTGCCGGATGCTTATCTTAGGTGACGGAACAAGTGTACGGTCGTTACCACGTTTGAGTCAGTGGTAATGTCGTCGCACGTTTGATGCACGGCTTTCGGGAAGCACACCAGAACTGTGCAAAAAAATTTTGTTGCACCGGATGCTCATCTTAGGTGACGTGGAACAAGTGCACGGTCGTTACCACGTTTGGAGTCAGTGGTAATCTCGTCGCACGTTCGATGCATGACTTTCGGGGAAGCGCACCAAGTGTGTGCAAAAAAATTTATTGCGCCAGATGCTTATCTTAGGTGACGTGGAACAAGTGCACAGTCGTTACCACGTTTGGAGTCAGTGGTAATCTCGTCGCACGTTCGATGCACAGTTGTCGGGAAGCACACCACAAGTGTGCAAAAAAATTTTGTTGCATCGGATGCTCATCTTTGGTGACGTGGAACAAGTGCACGGTCGTTACCACGTTTGGAGTCAGTGGTAATCTCGTCGCACGTTCGATGCACGACTTTCGGGAAGCGCACCACAGGTGTGCAAAAAATTTTTGTTGCGCCGATGCTTATCTTAGGTGACGTGGAACAAGTGCACGGTCGCTACCACATTTGGAGTCGTGGTAAGGTCGCCGCACATTCGATGCACGGCTTTCGAAGCACACCAGAAGTGTGCAAAAAATTTTGTTGCACCGGATGCTCATCTTAGGTGACGTGGAACAAGTGCACGGTCGTTACCACGCGTTTTCGAGTCAGTGGTAATGTCGCCGCACGCTCGATGCACGCTTTCAGGAAACACACCAACCGTGTGCAAAAAATTTTGTTGCACCGGATGCTCATCTTAGGTGACGTGGAACAAGTGCACGGTCGTTACCACGTTTGGAGTCAGTGGTAATCTCGTCGCGACGCTCGATGCACAGCTTTCAGGGAAGCACACCACAAGTGTGCAAAAAATTTTGTTGCATCGGATGCTCATCTTTGGTGATTTGGAACAAGTGCACGGTTGTTACCACGTTTGAGTCAGTGGTAAATCTCGTCGCACGCTCGATGCACGACTTTCGGGAAGCGCACCACAAGTGTGCAAAAAATTTTGTTGCGCCGATGCTCATCTTAGGTGACGTGGAACAAGTGCGCAGTCGTTACCACGCTTGGAGTCGGGTGGTAATGTCGCCGCACGCTCGATGCACGGCTTTTCGGGAAGCACACCGTAAGTGTGCAAAAAAATTTTGTTGCACCGGATGCTCATCTTAGGTGACGTGGAACAAGTGCACGGTCATTACCACGCTTGGAGTCAGGTGGTAATCTCGCCGCACATTCGATGCACGTTTTGAAGCGCACCACAAGTGTACAAAAAAATTTTGTTGCATCGGATGCTCATCTTTGGTGACGGGAACAAGTGCACGGTCGCTACCACGTTTGGAGTCGGGTGGTAATCTCGTCGCGACGCTCGATGCACGACTTTCGGAAGCGCACCACAGGTGTGCAAAAAAATTTTATTGGCGCCAGATGCTTATCTTAGGTGACGGGAACAAGTGCACAGTCGCTACCACGTTTGGTGTCAGTGGTAATGTCGTCGCACGCTCGATGCACGGCTGGAAGCACACCAAAAGTGTGCAAAAAATTTTGTTGCAACCGATGCTCATCTTAGGTGACGTGGAACAAGTGCACGGTCGTTACCACGTTTGAAGTCCGTGGTAATCTCGTCGCACGCTCGATGCACGACTTTTTGGGAAGCGCACCACAACGGGTGTGCAAAAAATTTTGTTGTGCCGATGCTTATCTTAGGTGATTCGGAACAAGTGCAAAAATACCGTTACCACGCTTTGGAGTCGGGTGGTAATGTCGTCGCGACGCTTGATGCACGGCTTTCGAAGCACACCAGAACTGTGAAAAAAAATTTTGTTGCACCGGATGCTCATCTTAGGTGTGACGGAACAAGTGCATGGTCGTTGCCACGCTTGGAGTCGGTGGTAATGTCGCCGCACGCTCGATGCATGACTTTCGGAAGCGCACTAGGTGTGCAAAAAAATTTATTGCGCCGGATGCTTATCTTAGGTGATGGGAACAAGTGCACAGTCGTTACCACGTTTGGAGTCGTGGTAATCTCGTCGCACGCTCGATGCACAGCTTGTCGGAAGCACACCACAAGTGTGCAAATCTTTTTGTTTCATCTGATGGTCGTCTTTGGTGACGCGGAACAAGTGCAACGGTCGTTACCACGCTTGAGTCAGTGGTAATCTCGCCGCACGCTCGATGCACGACTTTTCGAAGCGCACTGTGTGCAAAAAAAAATTTTATTGCGCCAGATGCTTTTCTTAGGTGACGCGGAACAAGTGCGCAGTCGTTACCACATTTGGAGTCAAGTGGTAATGTCGCCGCACGTTCGATGCACGGCTTTGAAGCACACCGTAAGTGTGCAAACAAATTTTGTTTGCACCGATGCTCATCTTAGGGTGACGTGGAACAAGTGCACGGTCATTACCACGTTTGGAGTCAGTGGTAATCTCGTCGCACATTCGTTGTAACCGTTGAGGAAGCGCACCACAAGTGTACAAAAAATTGCATCGGAT
>JADLZL010005156.1:0-64954 GCA_015844335.1 Chrysopogon serrulatus
ATTATTACAACATAAGTTCAAAAGTAGTGAAAGCAAAGTAATTTGAAACTAACATTATTCTTAGTTTAAATATATGCCAGTACCAAGGTCAACTCCAACAAAAGCATTAGAGACAAGAGAGATAAGACAGATCATGCCCTTGATCATACTCCACCGCTATGGTAGGAGCCATCTAATTCTTGCAGTAGCCATGATACATCACAACCTGCAACAAGTGGGAATAAACCCCGAGTACGAGAATGTACTCGCCTAGACTTACCCGTCATAAACCGTAAAATAAAGTGACACCAAGGAGTATGCAAGGCTTCATGTAGTTGGGGCTAGCTTGACAATATTTTGCATAAAAGCATATTATATGAGAGCAATATTTTATTATACTAGCAACAGATTATTATTAATCAACCTTTCATCTAGATTAGCACCTGTGCTAAGCAATTACTTGATTATATACAAACATTAATAACCATATCAGGTTTATTCCAGCTATCAACATTACCATCATCATGATCATCATCAATATTAAAACCATCATTATTTAGTGAGTTCTACGCTGCCAGGCAAGGTCAAGTTCTCACTATCCGGGAGAGACGGCGATTCGAATCGATTTCAACTGAGCTCAGGGGGTATTCCCAACACACACCTAGACAGACCAAGCTAGGGTCGTCTTAGGTTACTCTTGGTACAACTCAGGCTCGGGCCCGGTTATCACGTCGGCAAAACCGGAAAGTCGGATAGCCAGGATGTTCAAACCATGCTAACCCAAGGACGACGCCAGGATCAGTTAGACATGTTTGCCCTTGGTCTAGTATGCCGCTATCCCGCGAATTGCCCAACCGCCGCCCGCGTTCTCGTCTTGAGTTGAGCTACCGAAGCAGCGGCCACTTGGCACACGGGGCCGGGCCAACTATGTGTTGGGCTGCGTTCAACATGACCAAGAGTGAAACAACGCGGCGTCGGTCCTTAATCGACTTCGAGCACGGGGTCCACCTGTCCCCGCCCGGTCTTCTTTTTATTTTAACACTTGGTTCTTTTCCACGATAGCACATATAGCCAACCGTGACTGGAGAAGTAACAACCTATATCTCGATGGATGACAGAGAATCACCCGACTTCTATCGGTCTAAGCATGGCTAAGCATTTATCTCGATTTCTGAACTTAAATAGGATTCAAGGTATAATTTCTTTGGACAAGGAGAGGATATATATGCAGCAAGTGTTTCCAACCAACTCCTATAACTTAATGCAATAAACAACATAAAGTACTCAATTGTATTTTATAAAAGGGTAGGAGACTTAGAATGCTCCGGGCTTGCACGGAATATGACCCAAAGTCAGTCAAGTTAGCTTGCACTGTCTTCGGGTTTGGTTCCAACATTAAGTCCTCCACGTAGTTCATCTAACGTACCTAGATGAGATGTATAATGCATATGTATGAATACATGGGAGTGCAGTAGACAATGCATCATAAACAACAAGCAATACAAGAGCAAAGTTACACTAGATGACATACACACATTAGGGAGCAAGCTATTCACGATCATACCAAACATAAGGATAACCAACATATCAAATATAACACTAATATCACAATCTCTCAGGTATAATACTTAACCATCAATAAGGGTATGAGTCACATATAGCAACACACAAAGCAAACAACTAGAACTAGAATCAACCAATTTCTGGACTGCACACAGCAGCTACAAGATTTAGGTATAACTGGAGTTATACTTATCCAAATGAAATGCAACAAGATAATTTGGAAAGCTTATAAAATTGTCTACAATTCATCTTTAATGATCAAAACATGATTCACAAGTTTAAGAGGTCGAAATTACACATGTATAGGATCAGGTCTAGAAATTTCAGAGAGAAGCCATTTCTGAAGCTGAACATTACATAGCCATAACTCACAAACTATAAAAGCTATAGCTATGAAAATTTAACACAAGCTAGATATATAAGTTATCTACAACTTTATTATAGACAAGTTTTACACAAAGCATCATTAACAAGGTGCAATCATCAAACCTCTAGAAACTGTCCAGAAAGCCTCCAAATGGAATAAATAGAGAAAATAATATTTCACTCATGTTTTAAACATCAAATTGGGCACAACCAACATTATCAACAGTTGACATCTATTGAATAAACACCATAAAACATAATGATCACTCCTAATTAAATTATTTTCATACCCCTTTCCATTTATTTATATAACTTCGATCAAACAAGGAACTTGTATGCAACATATACCAACAGTGTATAGTAGTCTATAATAGCTCATATACAACCAGTAGGTTAGAGGTATGTAAAGTTGGTTACCTATGTATTTAGACCATTCATGTAGAAGCAAGTCACACGAATATGCTTATAAGGTACTAATAGAGTATGCATCAAGACCAACTTCAAGCACTTACATACATAACTATTTATTAGCTATTGATGGTCCATCATAAGTTTAAGTTGCAAATTACTTAATTAGGCTCAAAGCGCCTTAAGTCCACTTAACTATCACTACTGAAAGTTAGGAAATAACATTATTACACATACAAAACAAACTAAGTGGAGACAAACACTTCAAGTATAACACAAGTTCTGGACAGCAGCATAACAGTCATATCTTTGGACCATAGTTGGAGTTATATACATCAAAAAGAGGTAAACCTAGACTTTCTAGAAAGGTTAGGTAATTGTCTACAACTCTCCTATTATTATCCAAAGCTAATTCACACATTTGAAAGACCAAACCATATCAAGACTCAATTCTGTTCAGACTTGGACAGAATCTGCTATCTAACTGAGAATATCCATAAATGGAGTTCTAGACATCCAACTAACAAGATTCTTAACTCTCTAGAAAGTAAATAAAGTTAGCTAAAACTTTGCTAAGATCATCACAAGAGGATTCTACAGCTAGAGAGGTCAAATAGCCTAATGAAGACACCTCTGTCCAGATTTGGACAGATTCAGTCATTCCAGTTTACAAGCTCATAACTAGAGATTTAGCCCACCAAAAAGTAGTGTACTTAGACATTTTGGAAATCTTAACAAAAGTACTACACTTAATATATTATCTCTAAGACATGATTCCAAAAGTACACAAGTCAAACAAGCCACACATTCAGATCTGTCCAGAGGACATGCAAATCCTGACAGCAAATTTCTAAAATCCATAACTCCTAAACCACCAGTCCTATGGTCATGAAATTTTAGGACAAGCAAGATAAATAAATTAGCTACAACTTTTGTATTCACCACATCCACAGAAAACATCATTATCACCACATAAACATCATCACCACTGAAACTATTCTAGCAGTCCAAATCAGCACACAAGCAAAGGGCTTTCATGGAGATGCTTGCTAGGGTTGGGGGAAGTGAGGGAGATGGGTTGGGGCTTGCTCACCATGGTCTTGGGGTGCTCCAACACTATCATCTTGGGCAGGGATGCAGCAAAGAAGAAGATCGAGATGTGGCTCCTCCATGGCTAGGGTTTGGAGAAGATGAACTTGGAGCTGTCCTCATCTTCTTCATCGAGGGTGAGGGCGTGGGGAAGAGCAGCAGCACGTCGCCGTCGTCCTCCAGCAGGGGCTGGACGTCCTCCTCCCTTTCCTCTTCTTCCTCTCCTTCTCCTCTCTTTTCCCCTGCTCCTTCCTTTCTCTGCTGGCCGAAATCATAGATGGGAGAGGGAGGGGGCTGCTGCACTTGCTGCTGATGGAGGGGAAGAGGAGCAGCAGCAGCTGCCCTTCATGGAGGAGGGTAGGGCGCCATGAGCAGGGAGGTGGAGGAGGAGTGGAGGTGGTGCTGCTGTGTTTGAGCTGGTGGAGAGAAGAAGAAGTGGCATGGGGAAGAAAGGAGGTGCTGGTGGTGGTATTTTATAGGAGGAGAGAAGGAATGGGTGACCAAAGATGAATTTCAGCAAGGATATCTGATTTGCAGTCTATTTTTGAGTAAGTTCTACATATTTTCAAGACTTGACCTTTAAATAAAGTTTGTTCCTTATAAAGTTTCCTACAACTTTGATTAAGGGTGCTCAGCCATGCAAAGTTTCTAGATTACACATTTTAATCAGTCAAATAAATCAGTCCTAGAGAGTCACCTAGGTCAAAACCATGACTTAGAAGCTTAATTAGATAAAATGATCAACATAAACATTATTCCATTAGGTATCCTAAGTATAGTTAAACTATTTGCAAAGTTCAAAAAGACAATCATACATGTCATGACATTATATTAGCAAGCACTCCCAAACATCAAATGGCAACTAGGTAGCAAAACACAAAGAAGGGCATAATTACTTGACATGCTTATGCTTATGTGATGATGGAATGATGCTCATGACATATAATGTAAGTTGATTAGTGCAAACTAACACCTGGGGTGTTACAGCCCCCTCCCCTTAAAGGAATCTCGTCCCGAGATTTAGGGAAAAAAACTTTTCAAGGGAAGAGAAATGTATCACTTACTCACAACTACGGAAAAAAGCACTTAGTTGCTCAAACTCCATCAGGACAGTAAGCATAACTAGTTGTATTGAGGTTTCAACAATGAAGCACCAAAAGTGGTAGCTCTATTTATCAACCTTATCCAACCCAAGGTTATGCTCATCGTACTTTGGAGGGTGAGAATGAGTTTTAGTAACAGGACAACTTTCCAAACTTTCATGTCATTGGGGAGTGAACTCTTGTCGGAGGAATTTTTCCTTCATTGACTTTTATGAAGTATTTGTTACTTTGGGAGGAATCCAAGCTAGCATAGTAGATTATTCTTTGTATATGGAGAGCACCTTGATTTATGAACTAATTACTCACAGGTATCTACTTTGATAGGAGAATGTAGCATAGGACATACGAAATTGCACTAGATTGCAAACTTCAGAAGAATAGTTAATGCAGTGGTCCTACGTTAGTTAACGAAGTTTGAAAAGCAGTCCTCTACCAAAATGGCTTGAGTACAACCTTCCAAGAAGCATTAGGGCAAGGACAGGATACATTCTCTAAGGTGATGGAAAACTGACTAACCAAAAGACAAGGTGCACGCTAGTGGTGATGGCTCATCACTCAGATGCTAATCGATGGAAAGCTACATAAGGTTCCATATGTGCAGTTCTCTTTCTCAGATAGCCACACTATAGCATCTAGGTCTATCGAGTAAGTGGTGAAGACATCAGCTGATCTATTGGCTTCAATGTTCTCAACAATCCTTCGCTATGGAAACCTTTGTATCAAAGTGGTAACAGTTATTTGAGTGAATCGGATGTAACCTCTTGGGTGCAAACACAAAGAAGGTACCAAAGGATAGATAGCATTGAAACCTACTTCCAAGAATGACAACAGTAGGGTTTGGAGGGCAACAAAGGTTTCTAGCATTCACCAACTAGAGAAATAGTTCGCTATCAAGCAAATTGGGAACAAATTTTACTTCACAGCATAGCTGCACAGAAGGGTTGATTGATTTGCACTGTATCATAACTGATCTAAACAGACTACTTTTGACATTGAGGCATCATCTGTTAGGATCAAGCAACAGTCAAAACATAATTCATTTATGTTGTCAAACACTTCTCAGATGGTCTTTGATTGCACTCATGGCAGTCTATAGCTTAGGACACCTTGACTGCTCGAGGATAAGGGACTGGTACTGAGTACTTTTTAAGTTGATAAAGTATCTTCTTCTGTCTGCAAGATTGTCCAAGATGGAGCTGACACGTTTACTGCAAGGTTTGAAAGTGAGACTGACCCAAGCATTGCTAGCTAGTCTGCAGGTTGATTCCTTATGTAACATTGTTCTATGAGACATAGCCTTCATAGCTACCAAAGAGTCATTACCTAGCTAGAGATCAATCATCTTTTTGGTAACTAATCAATTGTCACTCAACACTAAAAAGCTATAAGGCTTCAGCTTTAGTATCAAGCTATTGTAGTTGATTCTAACACCGATAATCACCATCAAAGTCGAGAGAGAAAAGGGGTCACATCTCGAGAGAATTGATTTGAACTACATACGTAGCCTTCAAGTGACTCAGGAAATACTAGGAAGGAATCAGCATCAGGTGACTTGTAAAGAAACATACATGTCCATTGGTCTTTTGTTGTTTGATAACTAATCCAACTTTAAGTGTTGTGAGTCCTTTTGACCCATTAATGTTTTAAGTCAACGACTTATTCTCCAAAGGTCATCCTCTTTGCGACTCTCGAAGGAAGCACTACAACACCAAACTTGATGAGGGCCTTGAAAGGAACAAAGAGACAACCAAGGAAAAGCTCATAGTGGGATAACTTATCGGTGTGGTTCCATAATCGATCATGACTAAAACCATGATACCCACGCATGCTGAGCAGTATACCGCATGGTTGCAATCCATAGGTCGCCCTCAGTTTCATCGTGGCACCATTAGTTCTTGATCATAACCTCATTAATAAGCCTACAACCAATGAGAAATCTCATGGAGCACAGTTGTGTTGTGGATATATAGATCTTCGATAAGATACGAGAAGATAACCAAGGGAAAGATCACAAGGATATATTTATTGGTATAATTTCTGTAATGGATTTTGACTAGCAAACTCGATACCAGTGCGCACCCAGTAACACAACCATGTGCCGGCCGGTCACAAGGAAGCTCTAGGTTCCGTCATGGCACCGTAGAATGCCAATCGTAACACCATTATTGAACTTACACCAAAAGGAAAATTTCAATGGCCTAGATTTGATCATAAGAACAAGCACCGTTCAAAGGACGGATAGCGAGCAAAAGTAGTCATAGGATTTGGAGTGAACAAGAGTGCGATTCAAAGATCAAAAACACACACCGAGAGAACATGGATTAGCTGCCGAAGACAACTGAACATGAGGTTCTTGCTTTATCTCTACGCACACCTTGCGTCCACCAAGGAACTATTAAGTAAGTGATTAACATGAGACTCAGTCATGGTAAGTAAGATCATGTGATCAGGATTGATAAGCAATCCCGAGACTTAGAAATATTGGAGATGAATGGACAAACTCTATGGGCAAAGCCGATATAATGAAGAATGTTGGACATATAAAGATCTTGAAGCATCGAGATGAATTGAGTAAACTTCCAAGACAACAACTTGACACACCAATTAGAGGTTGAATTGATATGGCAACTATATGATTTTCAAGTGAAAGATTTCAAGATCCAACAGCAAGGGATTAACATTGCACTGGATCATCAAAAGGATAGGCAACTAAGAGGTCAAACTTAGATTTTTGTTATGGTCTCTACAACTAGCAAAAGCAACCAAGGGCAAGGGCTAGCCTTTAGCAGGATATTACAGGGTTGGTAAATCACACAAGGGTCCTCACCTCTAGGAAGAAACCACCATGGTCAAGGGATGGCACTAATGAAAGCTCAACTAGTTTGGTCAAACAAACTAGGATCTTCACCAGGGTGCACATCTATGCCATATGCAAACATCAAAGGTCTGGCCTGGGGCTAAAGGTTTGAACATAGGCATGGTTACAACTTTTTACAACATAAAACTCAAAGGTTAACAACCATGTCTATAGGCACGGTTCCTAGGATGGAGAACTTAATCGAAGATGACAACCATACAATTATCATGACGGACACAAAGTTCTAAGATGAGCTATTCAACACTCATGTGCTTACCGAGGACAAATAAGGTGACAACCATGGTACTTTGCCTAGATAACAAGCAACCACACAAACAGGACAGGTTTAGAGCAAGCACTTGAGAAACTAAAATAAGGGAGCTTAAGCAATCATTCTAAGCACAAAGCATACACATAAAAAGCATTCCTATGTAATAAGGCAACACATTGACCTAATCACAAAGATCAATCATGAGGCAAGATATACTACCAAATAGGTGGATAAAGCCAAGTCTTTCAGGTACATGATGATTTGTAGGAAAGGTAGCAAAGAATCTAAAGGATTTTGGTTATGGCTACACCAAGGACACATAGACATACTACACACAAGAACTTGCATTTTAGAAAGTCTCATGCAAGGCTAGCAAACACCTAGAGCAAACACTAAGTTAACAAGAATGAAAAATACTATCATGCAGCTCTACACAACCAAGACATATATTAACACAGCAAGCACGTGCATTTCAATCAAAACTAGAATTGTAGACATCAAACAAAGGTGATCCTAGACCTTTTTTTAAGGCCTAGGAAGTTTACCCAAACTTGGTTACTCATATCAAAAACTATTCCACAAGATATCATGACCAAACATATCAGTATTTTAGGTTTGCACCACTTAGACAGAAAACTGACATAACTTTAGAGATACATAACTAGAGTTTTAGAGATCCAATGAGTGTGATTCTTAACTTGATAGAAAGATTATCAAGTTGTATAAAACTTTCTTATTATCATATTAAGATAATTCTATAGCTAGCAAGGGTAAACAACACAAAGAATACATTCTCTGTCTAGGTTTGGACAGATTATGTCTTTCCGTTTTACAAACTCATAGCTGGAATTCTAACCATCCAAAACTGTTGTTCTTTAACAATTTGGAAAGCTTATGAAAAACACTAAAACTTCCTAGTTATCCACAATAGCTAGTTTTGAAGTTAACATGGTCGAATTACACAACACTTCAGATCTGCCCAGCATGCAATCTGAACCTGATAGTGAACTCTAAAATTCATACCTCCCAAACCTGATGGGATAAAATCATGAAATTTATGGACAGTATAGATGACTAAATTATCTACAACATTTATATTATAACATTTTCTAGAAAATACCATCTACAACATGAAACACCCCTCCCTAACATAATCATGAAATCTGCAGTTTTCAGCACATCATTGCAAACTTGTTGGGATCGATTCTTAGGCATCCGGACTCCAAATCAAGTGGGGTTTGTTCCTATAGCTTTCTAGTGATGTAAGGAAGCTTCTACACGGATGTGACATGCATGGGTTGTGGTGAGCTCGACCCTATCCATGGTGATGGCGGCTATAGATGAGAGGTGAGGTTCATGGGGGTTCTAATTATTTAAGTAAGATCCAAGTAACTTTGCAAAAGCTTGATGAAGCAAAATATGCGCCACTAGGCAAAACTGAAGAACACCAAAGATCAAGTTTGTAACCTTAACTCTTTCTATGAAAACTAAGCAATATTTTTGCTTAGTTAATTGATATGATAAGCATCACAAGACAACATCTACACACTCATTCACTAACAAGCTTTCACATACATATAGCAATGGAACTAATGTGAAGATAACTTGAAAGAGAGATCATGATATTATATTCAAATGAGCAGGTATCAACTTCTATCAAGGTGTCACTACATGTTTTAGTTCTAAAAGATCAGATTTTCAGCCACTACCAACTTGTTATGCAATTTCATTAGAAAGCAAACATACAATGCAGGGCTAAGAAGACAAGGCTAAGCACAACCAACAACAATTATTCCTTTCAATAACATAGAACAAGTATTTTTGTCCACTCCACGCAGGAAAGATAGTAACATTACATCGATCATAAGTTACTTATTATTGGAAACAAAGGTGAGAGGAGCATAGTTATGTATAAAGCAACAACCATGAAGATGCATGCTTCGTCCTATTCGTCCTCACAAAATTGTCAGCCTGAGATGGCAATCGCGTTCTATATCGGTGGCATAATACACTCTCGATATATAACTAGTCGTCATGCATATTTACTCTACGCATTCGTGGTTAGCGTACCTGCAGAAAATTTCATTGCAGCCCAACAATTCCCCAATATATAGCACAAACAACAAAATCCAAGGAAAGCAGTAAACTAAATACTTTCCATATGCATGTCCCCACATTCATACTTCAGTACTACAACTACCCGGCAGATATACCCACAATTAAATACCTTCCTAATTGCATGGTTTTGACATGACAATTATTCCAGTACCACAATCTAGCACTTCCCTAGACCGCCGGTTGGACGATCATGCTCTCACATCTCATCTTTCTAATGCACACATATGGCTAATTCATATATGCGGGCTACCTCCACCATTTGACCACAGGGTAGCCGTAGTGCGGTCATCAAACATACATACCTTGGCGTAAGCGTAGATGCAAAATTTAAAACCTCCCAAGTTAGTACTTAGATAGCCACCTAAGAGTCCTTATTTAGGCATAAAGGATTTGACCACTGGCATACTTAAGTTTTCAATTTAGATTTGAACACACCTACATATATACATATATATAGCTAATAGTTTTGTCAACTAATCTTTTGCAAACAAAAGCTTTTGTTTTAAATACACAAATGACATGTTTAATGTTGAATCTTGCTCTGATGCTAGCTGTAACAGAACCGTCCAAATTATAAGAGCACAAGTATAAAAACAATCACCGAAGTGACTAAATTTTCACACTTGAGCCCATATAATCCCGGTAGTCCACTGAAATCACGAAGGACTTCAAACCAACCAACATATAAGCCAAGATCATCTGATTCAACAAAACAAGTCAGTTTTGTTACATCCTTTTCATAAGTAGTTCAATATACATCAGAGTGCAAAATAATTATTACAACATAAGTTCAAAAGTAGTGAAAGCAAAGTAATTTGAAACTAACATTATTCTTAGTTTAAATATATGCCAGTACCAAGGTCAACTCCAACAAAAGCATTAGAGACAAGAGAGATAAGACAGATCATGCCCTTGATCATACTCCACCGCTATGGTAGGAGCCATCTAATTCTTGCAGTAGCCATGATACATCACAACCTGCAACAAGTGGGAATAAACCCTGAGTACGAGAATGTACTCAGCTAGACTTACCCGTCATAAACCAGAAATAAAGTGACACCAAGGAGTATGCAAGGCTTCATGTAGTTGGGGCTAGCTTGACAATATTTTGCATAAAAGCATATTATATGAGAGCAATATTTTATTATACTAGCAACAGATTATTATTAATCAACCTTTCATCTAGATTAGCACCTGTGCTAAGCAATTACTTGATTATATACAAACATTAATAACCATATCAGGTTTATTCCAGCTATCAACATTACCATCATCATGATCATCATCAATATTAAAACCATCATTATTTAGTGAGTTCTACTTTGCCGGGCAAGGTCAAGTTCTCACTATCCAGGGAGAGACGGCGATTCGAATCGATTTCAACCGAGCTCGAGGGGGTATTCCCAACACACACCTAGACAGACCAAGCTAGGGTCGTCTTAGGTTACTCTTGGTACAACTCAGGCTCGGGCCCGGTTATCACGTCGGCAAAACCGGAAAGTCGGATAGCCAGGATGTTCAAACCATGCTAACCCAAGGACGACGCCAGGATCAGTTAGACATGTTTGCCCTTGGTCTAGTATGCCGCTATCCCGCGAATTGCCCAACCGCCGCCCGCGTTCGTCTTGAGTTGAGCTACCGAAGCCGCGGCCACTTGGCACACTGGGGCCGGGCCAACTATGTGTTGGGCTGCGTTCAACATGACCAAGAGTGAAACAACGCGTCCAGTCCTTAATCGACTCGAGGCAGGGTCCACCTTCCCTGCCCGGTCTTCTTTTATTTTAACACTTGGTTCTTTTCCACGATAGCACATATAGCCAACCGTGACTGAGAAGTAACAACCTATATCTCGCGGATGACAGAGAATCACCCGACTTCTATCGGTCTAAGCATGGCTAAGCATTTATCTCGATTCCCCGAACTTAAATAGGATTCAAGGTATAATTTCTTTGGACAAGGAGAGGATATATATGCAGCAAGTGTTTCCAACCAACTCCTATAACTTAATGCAATAAACAACATAAAGTACTCAATTGTATTTTATAAAAGGGTAGGAGACTTAGAATGCTCCGGGGCTTGCCTGGAATATGACCCAAAGTCAGTCAAGTTAGCTTGCACCGTCTTCGGGTTTGGTTCCAACATTAAGTCCTCCACGTAGTTCATCTAACGTACCTAGATGAGATGTATAATGCATATGTATGAATACATGGGAGTGCAGTAGACAATGCATCATAAACAACAAGCAATACAAGAGCAAAGTTACACTAGATGACATACACACATTAGGGAGCAAGCTATTCACGATCATATCAAACATAAGGATAACCAACATATCAAATATAACACTAATATCACAATCTCTCAGGTATAATACTTAACCATCAATAAGGGTATGAGTCACATATAGCAACACACAAAGCAAACAACTAGAACTAGAATCAACCAATTTCTGGACTGCACACAGCAGCTACAAGATTTAGGTATAACTGGAGTTATACTTATCCAAATGAAATGCAACAAGATAATTTGGAAAGCTTATAAAATTGTCTACAATTCATCTTTAATGATCAAAGCATGATTCACAAGTTTAAGAGGTCGAAATTACACATGTATAGGATCAGGTCTAGAAATTTCAGAGAGAAGCCATTTCTGAAGCTGAACATTACATAGCCATAACTCACAAACTATAAAAGCTATAGCTATGAAAATTTAACACAAGCTAGATATATAAGTTATCTACAACTTTATTATAGACAAGTTTTACACAAAGCATCATTAACAAGGTGCAATCATCAAACCTCTAGAAACTGTCCAGAAAGCCTCCAAATGGAATAAATAGAGAAAATAATATTTCACTCATGTTTTCAACATCAAATTGGGCACAACCAACATTATCAACAGTTGACATCTATTGAATAAACACCATAAAACATAATGATCACTCCTAATTAAATTATTTTCATACCCCTTTCCATTTATTTATATAACTCGATCAAACAAGGAACTTGTATGCAACGTATACCAACAGTGTATAGTAGTCTATAATAGCTCATATACAACCAGTAGGTTAGAGGTATGTAAAGTTGGTTACCTATGTATTTAGACCATTCATGTAGAAGCAAGTCACACGAATATGCTTATAAGGTACTAATAGAGTATGCATCAAGACCAACTTCAAGCACTTACATACATAACTATTTATTAGCTATTGATGGTCCATCATAAGTTTAAGTTGCAAATTACTTAATTAGGCTCAAAGCGCCTTAAGTCCACTTAACTATCACTACTGAAAGTTAGGAAATAACATTATTACACATACAAAACAAACTAAGTGGAGACAAACACTTCAAGTATAACACAAGTTCTGGACAGCAGCATAGCAGTCATATCTTTGGACCATAGTTGGAGTTATATACATCAAAAAAAAGAGGTAAACCTAGACTTTCTAGAAAGGTTAGGTAATTGTCTACAACTCTCCTATTATTATCCAAAGCTAATTCACACATTTGAAAGACCAAACCATATCAAGACTCAATTCTGTTCAGACTTGGACAGAATCTGCTATCTAACTGAGAATATCCATAAATGGAGTTCTAGACATCCAACTAACAAGATTCTTAACTCTCTAGAAAGTAAATAAAGTTAGCTAAAACTTTGCTAAGATCATCACAAGAGGATTCTACAGCTAGAGAGGTCAAATAGCCTAATGAAGACACCTCTGTCCAGATTTGGACAGATTCAGTCATTCCAGTTTACAAGCTCATAACTAGAGATTTAGCCCACCAAAAGTAGTGTACTTAGACATTTTGGAAATCTTAACAAAAGTACTACACTTAATATATTATCTCTAAGACATGATTCCAAAAGTACACAAGTCAAACAAGCCACACATTCAGATCTGTCCAGAGGACATGCAAATCCTGACAGCAAATTTCTAAAATCCATAACTCCTAAACCACCAGTCCTATGGTCATGAAATTTTAGGACAAGCAAGATAAATAAATTAGCTACAACTTTTGTATTCACCACATCCACAGAAAACATCATTATCACCACATAAACATCATCACCACTGAAACTGTTCTAGCAGTCCAAATCAGCACACAAGCAAAGGGCTTTCATGGAGATGCTTGCTAGGGTTGGGGGAAGTGAGGGAGATGGGTTGGGGCTTGCTCACCATGGTCTTGGGGTGCTCCAACACTATCATCTTGGGCAGGGATGCAGCAAAGAAGAAGATCGAGATGTGGCTCCTCCATGGCTAGGGTTTGGAGAAGATGAACTTGGAGCTGTCCTCATCTTCTTCATCGAGGGTGAGGGCGTGGGGAAGAGCAGCAGCACGTCGCCGCCGTCCTCCAGCAGGGGCTGGACGTCCTCCTCCCTTTCCTCTTCTTCCTCTCCTTCTCCTCTCTTTTCCCCTGCTCCTTCCTTTCTCTGCTGGCCGAAATCATAGATGGGAGAGGGAGGGGGCTGCTGCACTTGCTGCTGATGGAGGGGAAGAGGAGCAGCAGCAGCTGCCCTTCATGGAGGAGGGTAGGGCGCCATGAGCAGGGAGGTGGAGGAGGAGTGGAGGTGGTGCTGCTGTGTTTGAGCTGGTGGAGAGAAGAAGAAGTGGCATGGGGAAGAAAGGAGGTGCTGGTGGTGGTGTTTTATAGGAGGAGAGAAGGAATGGGTGACCAAAGATGAATTTCAGCAAGGATATCTGATTTGCAGTCTATTTTTGAGTAAGTTCTACATATTTTCAAGACTTGACCTTTAAATAAAGTTTGTTCCTTATAAAGTTTCCTACAACTTTGATTAAGGGTGCTCAGCCATGCAAAGTTTCTAGATTACACATTTTAATCAGTCAAATAAATCAGTCCTAGAGAGTCACCTAGGTCAAACCATGACTTAGAAGCTTAATTAGATAAAATGATCAACATAAACATTATTCCATTAGGTATCCTAAGTATAGTTAAACTATTTGCAAAGTTCAAAAGACAATCATACATGTCATGACATTATATTAGCAAGCACTCCCAAACATCAAATGGCAACTAGGTAGCAAAACACAAAGAAGGGCATAATTACTTGACATGCTTATGCTTATGTGATGATGGAATGATGCTCATGACATATAATGTAAGTTGATTAGTGCAAACTAACACCTGGGGTGTTACATTATCCACCGTCAACAACTCCCCCAAGCTTACCTTTTGCTAGTCCCTTGGCAAACAAACTAAGCCTAATTTATATTTTATTTGGATCAGGAGTTGCTACAATGTTGTTATACTTTCTAAGTACATATGCTTTCAAACCAAGATATTCCTCCGGATTAAACAGTATACGTTCTAATCTTCAAACTTACCCATTTTACCTTTAATTATAGGGCTTCACAGATTTTGCATAAGTCTTGAGCAATCGAAAGATAGAACAATCAAGTCAAGCGCTATGTTTCAAATTCTTCGCAGTGCTAACATTCTGGAGTTTTTAATAGGTTTTCAAAATAAAACTCAGAGCTTCATTGTATGACACCCTCAAGTCTCTCAATGTATGTGGTATTTATGGTTCTCTCTTAAGGCATTTATGATGTTATGCCTCCTACAGCTAAGGATATATATGGTAGAGCTTATAGGGTCGGCAATAATAAGGGTAGGCATACTTGCAATGCATATATTGTAAAGTCAACTAATGGATCCACAGATAATCGAGGCATGCAATCAAACCAAGATGTGCATGTGTATGGAAGATGGTGGATAGGTGTATATATGGTATTTGTGGCGCTAATTCTAATTCTACTTTTGCTCTTTAGAAATAACTCTCTTAAAACTTTTCTCAGGAAAAATATGGGCTATCTTTATTACTTTAAATAAGGGAGGCGGACATCTAGTACCCATTGCTTTAATTACTGGGACATTTGTCCATCTTTTTTCTCCCCCTGTCTTCTTCTTCTTTTTTTTTATTAATCTTTTGCATAGCCACATGCATCCCTTGAATATAATAACCAATTAGAGAGGTACAGTAAGGACTTAGAGCATTAAAAATAGGGGTTTTCCTATGGGGTGTATATTTTTGGTGTTTACTCCCAGTGTAGGAGAAAAACATTTATGTGATGAACATGGATGGAAAATAGTAAATGATTGCGATTACTCTAGGTTAGGAATAAAGCATATATGGACTGGAGTGTGTAAGTGCTCTTGGTTTTAAAAGCATGACAAGACTCTCATAAGGCATTCAACACAGGTTGACTGAACTCAATGCAAAGCAGGTAGCTTAAATGTGAAAAGGTTTCCTATCTTCTAAAAAATATTATTTCTAGCTTTGGTAGGAATTTATATCATGTCATACAAGAGCTCATTATGTAGATTTTAAATTTTCAAAATGAACCTTTAGAACTTAGTAATGCTAGGAATAAGATAAATAGCAGCCCATTCTTCATGAATCATATCGATCAACTACCTAGACTCAGCAAAGCGTATGCCTCCACAATTTAGGTTCAGAGTAAATTCTCCAATTACAACAACAATATTTAAAACTCAGAAAGATTTAAGTTTGGCAACTAGGTACTTGACAAGAATGACAATAGAGCAACTATTCATCATCTCCAAGATAAATTTTAATGTTCATCAAGTTTTTAATTAGTTCTAGTCTAGACTGTCTTTTAAATATTCTCTAATACATATATATCTAAATAAATATTTATTTGGTTTAACTAATTATATATCTTTTTATCATTTTGAATTAATGGCCTAATAAAAGACTCTATGACTTTCGTGGACCTTCATGTGCCCACATATTTTTGGTATTTTATGATTATATATAAGATAAGCTTAATAATCGCCTAGGTGTAGTCACCGATAAATAGGGGATGCTCCTCCCCCAATTTGGATGTTTGTAATACTTGGTGTAGATGTCCTTCGAGCGAGCTAGCCAAGAGCGCACTGATGGTTGTCACCGATAGACTCTCTCCTTGTCATAATATTATTCCCGCACGAATACTCTCCACAAAAAAAGAAACCAAAACTCAAGGCTTGAATTTAATAATGGGTTAGCGATCAGCCAAGAAGTAATTGATTATCTTCATGAGCAGATTTATGTTGCCGAGATTTTAGCAGGATTTTATATTTCTATTCTTTTTGAATTTTCTATTTATGATGCTGGAATTAAATATGAATGCTATTTTTATTATGTAACACCAGAAGAGAAACACCACAAATTCTTCCGGAGAATTACCACACACCAACACTAACAACATACGCGGAAGCAACAATGAATATAATATATGATAATAAGAAAACTTTATCAATCACCGGACTAACATAATTTAATCCAACTAAACCATATCCAACATGATAAATATCAAACGACCAACTAGTCCATCATTAGCAAAATATTATTATTATGGCACATGTCTCTTATGATATGTATGACTCATAAGTGATGTGCAGACATGTCGCTACTCCCATCCCCAAGCATGCGTCTTCCAAGCTCATTCACCCGAGGGGAAAAATAACGTGTGAGGTTTATGAAAAACCTCAGCAAGCAAACCGCTTTTAAAGCGAGTTATTTAAACCACAGTTCAATTAAACATCAAATTTAAATAACATCACCATAGATATACCAATAGCTTCATAGAAATTTAAATATATTAAAAGTCCATATATGAATGATGCAAGTGCAATGCAATGCAATTATGAATAATGCAATGCAAATGCCTTCTCTTCTACCCTTACATCCCAAGAAGAGGGAGTGAGGGCTGCAACCACATTGCTCATCAACGTGCGTTGCTGTACCGGTACTTACCGCACCAATTTGGCTACGGTTTCTTCCAAATGCATACCAACGGAGAGAGTGCAAGTGCAAAGGTTGCAATGCAAGAACTTCAAGTACATCATAGTCCAACAATAGAACCACCAGATATAAATTCAAAGTGAAATAATTAACTTCAGATTTCAGATTATATTGATAGCGTGAGATACTCATAATTTAGTGGAGGCAATTCAAACAACAAAGCTAAAGCATGTGGACCACAACGCCACGTTTACTTGCCTTCACTGAAGATCAAAGGTGAGAGCTAAGCACGATCCGAAGGTGCACCACCTGATTACAAGCAAATCTCAGTACAACCACCATCATACTAACAAGACAAATCACAAATTGCACAACAAAACGTCCAAAACCCGCCGTTCAAGCATCTACCATATTGCTACAAACTATGACAGCAGCACTGTCCCTTCTCTTTTTCATAGACACTACTCGAAGCATTCAAAAATTCTCAAAATACACCAGATGGTAGAAGACTCTATTACCTACAGGTTTGGTATTATACAATTTGGCAGAAAAATTTTCCAAGATAGCGCAAAAATCCAATATAGCTAACTGAACTTTTCTGTCAGTTAAAACAGGACAGCAACTTTATTAAATTGATAACTAAAGATTTACTTATCCAAAAAACATGATATAAGACAATATGGAAAGCTTATAAAATATCCTACAACTCTTATTTAGACCACAAGTTCTAATTCTTCCATTATCATAGAGAAAAACTGAATAGATCTAAAACTGTCCTGATTCTCGTCACTGAAAAACAGCCCAATGTAAACGATCATATCTCCTAAAATACAGAGGCTATGAGGGTGATATTGGTGCCAAAAGAAAGGTATTGAAATCCTCTAAAACTTTGTCCACAGTGTTAAAATTTATTAAGCCCACTAAGATGCCCGAAAACAGTGATAAACAAACACTGCTCAGTCTAAAGATATTTCAGGACATGGGTGAAAATTAATTTCGAGAATTTCGGGAATTACTCCAACTAAACACCATCTAATCCAATGATTCGATCTATAAAACTTAATCTAAGAAAGTGGATCATAATTTGGCACCTTACCTAGGTCAACCACAGCGAGCGCAACGACAAGATCCCGATGATTCACTCCTTCCTTCCTTCCCTTCTCCACCTCACGGTGATCTATGCCGCTACGGCCGTCTCATCGATCCGATCTATGGCAAACCATGATATGTCCATCAAGAACAGCGAGGGACGAAGAACAAGGGCAAAACAAGAGGAGGGTTTGATGGCTAACCAAATTCAAGGAACGGCACTATGAAAGACGATGACGGCGAACGGCGGCGGCGGCGAGGGCTTCTCTCTTCTCTCCCTTCTCCTTCTCCTTTCTCTCCCTTCTCCCCTCTCCCTTCTTTTTCTTTCTCTCGGTGGCTGAAAGGGGCGGCGGCGTGTTACGATGGCAGGGGAGTCGGGCACTGTAGCCAGGGGAGTCGGGTACTGTAGCGCAGCTACAGTAGTCACTGTTTTTTTCTTTTTTTCCTAAACTTGTAATATGCCTAACTTTATGATGATCTGAACTCGAAATAATTTGTATGAGTAGTTAAACTGATAGATTTCGACGAGCTCTACACATTGGTGATCTCCATTACTCCATTAGATCAGGTGACAAAATTTAAATTTTTGGTCTCTCTTAAATCCGATCAATCCTCGCTAAAAAAATCACTTGGTCCATATAAAAAATTCTAACTCTATTATGCATTCTAGGGTATTACATTCTTCCCCCCTTTTGGGAATTCGTCCCGAATTCATCCAAGCAAAATTACTAGCAAAACAAGAGTGAAACCACATGCTTAAAAAACCACTCACCAGATTCAAAGAGTTCTGGGTACTCCTTCCGCATATGGTCCTTTAACTCCCATGTGGCTTCTCGTTCTGTCTGATGTGACCATAAGACCTTGACATATTTGATAGTCCAGTTGCACATCACACGTTCAGAGAACTCTAATATTTGCACCGGGCGATACTCAACTGTTAAGTCTTGTTCTATGGTCACTGGCTTAGCTTCCATTATTTGCTCTGGATCTTTCAAGTATTTCCTCAGCATAGAGACATGAAACACCGGGTGTACTCCAGCCATAGACTCCGGCAACTGCAACTGATAAGCCAATGCGCCAACACGGGCGATAATCACATATGGTCCGATGTATCTCGGGCTAAGCTTTCCTTTGGTACCAAAACGAACAATGCCTTTATTTGGTGAAACCCGGGGAACACTTCATCTCCCACTGCAAACTCTAATGCCCTTCGTCTAACATCTGCATAGCTCTTCTATCGACTCTGAGCAATCAGCAAATTTTGTCGAATATCACGTACTTTATCATGAGTCTGTTGTACCCAATCTGGACCAACCAAAGAGCGCTCACCAACCACATCCCAACAAAGTGGAGAAATACATCTGCGCCCATACAATGCTTCATATGGGGCCATCTGAATGCTAGGCCCGATAACTTTGTTGTAAGCAAACTCTGCCAAAGGCAGGTGATCTTCCCAACTCCCCTTCCATGAAAGTACACAGGCACGCAACATATCCTCCAAGGTCTGAATAGTACGCTCAGACTGACCATCTGTCTGAGGATGGAAAGCAGTACTCATATCAAGTTCCATTCCCATAGCACTCCGCAAACTTCGCCAGAAATTAGACACAAACTTAGAGTCCCGATCTGACACAATGGATTTGGGCACACCGTGCAACCTCACAATCTCCTTAATATACAGTGGAACCAAATCTATAGCTGTATTATTCGTCTTCATTGGAATGAAGTGAGCCACTTTTGTAAGCCTATCAATAACGACCCAAATAGCATCTTTGCCTCTAGGTGAGCGAGGCAATCCAACTATGAAGTCCATTGTAATCTTCTCCCATTTCCACTGAGGGATTTCCAAGGGCTTTATCAACCCAGCTGGTCTCTGATGCTCAGCCTTTACCTTCTGACAAATACCACATGAAGCTACATACTTAGCAATATCAACTTTCATCCTCTTCCACCAAAAACTTTGCTTCAAAACTCAATACATCTTAGCCTCACCTCTATTTACCGTATAGGAGTGCAATGAGCTTCCCTCAAAATGTCCATCTTCACTTTAGCTTTACGTGGCACACACGGACAACCTCTTGAATAAATAGTGGCATCAACCTCTATGCTAACTTGTGGGGTTTATTACCTACCGCAAAGCGCATGCAAACGGCTCGGAGTAATCGATATTGCAACTAATCTTCTCTCACCTTCTCATGAAATGATGACCGAATCAATAATTGGGTCTCCTCACATTAAACACCACCATAGCAAACAAAAAAAAAACCATGTGATCCAAGTCGCCAATCAAAGTCATGCATGCTTTAGGATCACCTATCCTACTAAGAGTAGGGATAAAAATGAGAATATATTTCTCGATATCTGTCCATCTTGAAAAGATCAAAACTTTGTATGCATATGTCGTATCTGAATTCAAACATTTAAATTTTGACCGTATCCAAATCCAAACACTCAACATTGGATTCCTGATATTCATTAGAAATAGATATTAATATCCAAATGATCCGTATATGGTTCTAAGATCATAGAGAAAAAAATATGGGACAGAATCTTTGGATATGGGACATAACACATAGGATCATTGGTACACCCTGTTTGAGTCCGTTCGGTTGTAGAGCAATATTTGCCTTTCTAGGATGATACTGAACAATCAAATTATAATCCTTAACAAACTGTAGACACACCCTCTACCTCAAATTTAGGTTATTCTGAGTAAATATATATACTTGCAATTTGATGGTGTGTAAAGCTATCATAAGAATCACCCTAAAGTTAGTGCCTCCAAATCTTCAATGTCAATACCACTTCTACTAATTGCAAATCATGTGTAGGGTAATTCACCTCCACCTCAACTGTCTAGATGCAAAGTGATCACCCTTCCTTCCTACATGAGTAACCAACCTAGCCCCATATTGCGGACATCTAAAATGCTTGCCACTCTCAGGCAAACCAAAATAGGGGCCTTCTCCAATTTTTCTCCTTCAAAGTTCGAAAGCTCACCTCAAACACAGCTATCCAAACCAACAGTGAACCCTTCGTAATAAACTTTGCCATAAGCTTTGTAATAGTGGAGAAGTTCTTGAACATAGAGATGATAGTATCTAGCAAGTCTAAAAAACTACGAATATCCATGACAGTAGTCGGTCTCTCCCACTCCACCATAAAACATTTTTGGGATCAATAGTGATTCCATACTATTAATAAGATGGTCAAGAAGGGAAAACAATATGAGGAAGTCAGAAGGAACACTTATTTACCTTGGCAAATAGGTATTATCCCTTACTATAACAACTCATGCTAAAAGAATGGACCACCTTCAAACCTCAGCCAAAGGGTTAAACTTTACTATTTGACAAAAGTGTACAATAACCATAGATGCTTGCCAACATGCTCCAAAGCATACAACTTAAAACTAGAATTATGCTAAATTAACTCATCTCCAAAACTCATCTTTCAATTCATGAACAAAGTGGCAAAATATTATGTCACCTTCACAACTAACAAAGCAGAACTTTCTAAGGAAATGACATATGGATCTATTGGGATGACACTAGTTAACAATATTCTTTCCTCACTTGCAAGATCTAACCACATGAGCCCACATCCTCACAAGTCACAATTTCTATGGTGTAGCAATCATGCCGAAGACACTTCACTTAGCCGATTCAGCTAGTCTCATATCAAAACTTCAATCCAAACAACCCACTTGCTATGAAACCTTTAATCTTGCCCTCATCAAAGCTCCTAGAACAACTACTTATACCTCCACTACAACTTGAAACTTCAAGATAAGATCTAGCTTCACTTTCTTAGATCCACTCAATTTGGGAGAACAAATAGGATAAAAAGTAAGGGGCCTTAAATCTCATGAAGAACCAACAAAGGTATGCCATAATAATTCCTCCAACATCAAAGCTATAATTTTTCAGACCTTCCCTTGATTTGAGCATAATTCAAGATAAAACGATCACTAGATCAACAACTACTGTCTTATAGACTCCAACATGCATTACCTCACATCTTAGTACCAATCTTATATACCCACTAGGAAGACCATGCCATACCAACAACTAAGGGTTATGCATCTTCACATTATACTTCTGAAGAAACATTATGTCATTCTTAATAGGTTCACCAAAGAAGCATGCGAAACCACCACGAAACAACCTCCAAAATGACATGTCCTTGTAGACACTAGCCCAAAACAACTATTATCCATGATCCACACAAACTGGTTACTTGCAACATATTAAAGTATGTCATTTAGCTTTGGGGTCACACGAACATTTCTTACACTCCTCCCAATTGATCATCTTGACTACTATGCTAGGACAATTCAAAGCCTATGAGATCTACGTTAAAACCTTTTAAGCCACAAAACACCTAGATTCTCTAAACACGAATACAAATGCTCTTCAACTTACATTCTTATCATCCAAACTAAGAGAAAAAACAACACTAGGCTTAAACACTAGGCCTTAAAAAAAAAAAACTAGCGCCCACTCTCAAAGCAACTTGGATTAAAACATCCCTAGAAATGTCATCAAGAAACTCCACCTAAGCCTATCCTCACCGTATTTTGACCACCGCCAGAAGTTTGGATTGAGTTGTGCGATGAAAACACCTTCTCTAGACTAAGGACATGCTGAAACGACGCCACTCAAATCTATAGGACAAGTCACACAATGACCCACCTATTTGATATATCAAGAGAAAATAGTTATAAAGCATGGCATGGAGGCCAACCCATCCATCATTCAACCATTTCTTTTGAATATAAATAGTTGGATCAACCTAACACTCGGTCAACCTCACTTAGCAAGGCAGAGAAGGCAGTGTGGGGGCCCTCCACTCAACCCATCTGCAAAGCCAAACAAGACTCTATAGGATTCCAAACTTATTCTTAGGTTCTACAGACTAAAACTGCAACCATAACAACTAATCAAAAGGTAGCTACAACAGCTAGGAGCATAGCCTAAAAAGGTTATTCCATAGATAAACATAACCACACGTATGTACAAAGCAAAACAAGTAAATAGAGTATTTATGAAAAAAAACCCAACTCCCATCCTATAAGTGCAAGTGCGTCAAGTTTTAATGAGTCAATTTAAACACAACTTAAGCCTAGAACCTATAACCTAGGCTCTGATACCAACTGTAACACCCCAGAAGAAACACCACAAATTCTTCTGGAGAATTACCACACACCAACACTAACAACAGAGTACGCGGAAGCAACAATGAATATAATATATGATAATAAGAAAACTTTATCAATCACCAGACTAACATAATTTAATCCAACTAAACCATTATCCAACATAATAAATATCAAACGACCAACTAGTCCATCATTAGCAAAATATTATTATTATGGCACATGTCTCCTATGATATGTATGACTCATAAGTGATGTGCAGACATGTCGCTACTCCCATCCCCAAGCATCGTCTTCCAAGCTCATTCACCCGAGGGGAAAAAAATAACGTGTGAGGTTTATGAAAAACCTCAGCAAAGCAAACCGCTTTAAGCGAGTTATTTAAACCACAGTTCAATTAAACATCAAATTTAAATAACATCACCATAGATATACCAATAGCTTCATAGAAATTTAAATATATTAAAAGTGCATATATGAATGATGCAGTGCAATGCAATGCAATTATGAATAATGCAATGCAAATGCATGACTTCTCTTCTACCCTTACATCCCAAGAAGAGGGAGTGAGGGCTGCAACCACATTGCTCATCAACATGCGTTGCTGTACCGGTACTTACCGCACCAATTTGGCTACGGTTTCTTCCAAATGCATACCAACGGAGAGAGTGCAAGTGCAAAGGTTGCAATGCAAGAAACTTCAAGTACATCATAGTCCAACAATAGAACCACCAGATATAAATTCATATACTTCAAAGTGAAATAATTAACTTTAGATTTCAGATTATATTGATAGCGTGAGATACTCATAATTTAGTGGAGGCAATTCAAATAACAAAGCTAAAGCATGTGGACCACAACGCCACGTTTACTTGCCTTCACTCAAGATCAAAGGTGAGAGCTAAGCACGATCCGAAGGTGCACCACCTGATTACAAGCAAATCTCAGTACAACCACCATCATACTAACAAGACAAATCACAAATTGCACAACAAAACGTCCAAAACCCGCCGTTCAAGCATCTACCATATTGCTACAAACTATGACAGCAGCACTGTCCCTTCTCTTTTTCATAGACACTACTCGAAGCATTCAAAAATTCTCAAAATACACCAGATGGTAGAAGACTCTATTACCTACAGGTTTGGTATTATACAATTTGGCAAAAGAATTTCTCAAGATAGCGCAAAAATCCAATATAGCTAACTGAACTTTTCTGTCAGTCAAAACAGGACAGCAACTTTATTAAATTGATAACTAAAGATTTACTTATCCAAAAAATATGATATAAGACAATATGGAAAGCTTATAAAATATCCTACAACTCTTATTTAGACCACAAGTTCTAATTCTTCCATTATCATGGAGAAAAACTGAATAGATCTAAAACTATCTTGATTCTCGTCACTGAAAAATAGCCCAATGTAAACAATCATATCTCCTAAAATACAGAGGCTATGAGGGTGATATTGGTGCCAAAAGAAAGGTATTGAAATCCTCTAAAACTTTGTCCACAGTGTCAAAATTTATTAAGCCCACTAAGATGCCCGAAAACAGTGATAAACAAACACTGCTCAGTCTAAAGGTATTTCAGGACATGGATGAAAATTAATTTCGAGAATTTCGGGAATTACTCCAACTAAACACCATCTAATCCAATGATTCGATCTATAAAACTTAATCTAAGAAAGTGGATCATAATTTGGCACCTTACCTAGGTCAACCACAGCGAGCGCAACGACAAGATCCTGATGATTCACTCCTTCCTTCCTTCCCTTCTCCACCTCACGGTGATCTATGCCGCTACGGCCGTCTCATCGATCCAATCTATGGCAAACCATGATATGTCCATCAAGAACAGCGAGGGACGAAGAACAAGGGCAAAACAAGAGGAGGGGTTGATGGCTAACCAAATTCAAGGAACGGCACTATGAAAGACGATGACGGCGAAAGGCGGCGGCGGCGAGGGCTTCTCCCTTCTCTCCCTTCTCCTTCTCCTTTCTCTCCCTTCTCCCCTCTCCCTTCTTTTTCTTTCTCTCCGTGGCTGAAAGGGGCGGCGGCATGCTACGATCGCAGGGGAGTCGGGTACTGTAGCCAGGGGAGTCGGGTACTGTAGCGCAGCTACAGTAGTCACTGTTTTTTTTTCTTTTTTTCCTAAACTTGTAATATGCCTAACTTTATGATACGAACTCGAAATAATTTGTATGAGTAGTTAAACTGATAGATTTCAACGAGCTCTACACATTGGTCATCTCCATAACTCCATTAGATCAGGTGACAAAATTTAAATTTTTGGTCTCTCTTAAATCCGATCAATCCTCGCTAAAAAAATCACTTGGTCCATATAAAAATTCTAACTCTATTATGCATTCTAGGGTATTACAGGGTTGAATGATTGGTGCAGAAATAAGTGCCTCTTTAAGAGTATTAAAAGATTGTAAACATGCATCATCAAACTCAAAAGGAACATCCTTAGCTAACAAACTGATCAAGGGTCTAGCAATATGTGAAAAATCTTTTATGAAACGACGATAAAAACCACAATGACCAAGAAAACTTCGGATTCCTTTTATATTCACAGGTAGAGGTAGTTGTTCAATTACCTCAATTTTAGCTCTATCTACCTCTATACCTCTTTCGGACACTAAGTGCCCTAGCACTATCCCTTCTCTTACCATAAAATGACATTTTTCCCAATTAAGGACTAAGTATTTTTCTTCACATCTTTGCAAAACCTTATCCAAATTTTCAAGACAATCATCAAAAGTCTTTCTGTAAACAGAAAAATCATCCATAAAAACTTCCATGATTTCTTCAATCATATCAGAAAATATAGACATCATGCATCTTTGGAAAGAAGCAGGTACATTACACAACCCAAAAGACATTCTACGATAAGCATAAGTTCCATAGGGACATGTAAAAGTGGTTTTGCTTTGATCATCAGGGTGAATAGGAATTTGGTGGTATCCAGAGTAACCATCTAAAAAGCAAAAGAAAGAGTGATTCGCTAAATGCTCTAACATCTCATCAATGAAAGGTAGTGAAAAGTGATCTTTCCTAGTTGCTTTATTAAGTTTTCTATAATCTATGTACATACGCCATCCAGTAACAGTTCTCTGAGGAATTAACTCATTCTTATCATTTCTAACAACAGTCATACCACCCTTCTTAGGTACAACTTGGACAGGGCTTACCCACTCACTATGTGGCACAGGATATATGATCCCGGCGTGTAACAGTTTTAAAACTTCCTTCTTTACTACCTCTCTCATCGCATTATTAAGTCTACGTTGGGGTTCTCTAGTAGGTGTAACTTCAGGGATCGGTTGGTATGCGATGGGTGCAAAGAAACGGGGACTGATTCCCCTGAAGATCTTGGAGTGAGTATCCAAAAGCAGCATGATATTTCTCTAAAACAGTGATTAGACGTAAAGATTCTTCTTGAGAGAGTTTATCACTTATGATCACAGGAGATTCCTGGTCATTATTCATAAAAACATATTTTAAGCCGGAAGGTAAGAGTTTAAGCTCAATAGAGGGTTTAGGAGGCTCTAGTAATTCATCAAGAGGTTCAGGATTAGATGATTTCTCTTCCTCTTCTTCAATGAAAAATTGGGCGTCATCACCATCTATAGATGGTTCTAAAAATTTATCAATAAAAGCAGCATTAACCTCCTCTATTGGATCTGGCTCAGGAAGTAGCTCTACTCTAGTTTTCAAGGTATGGGTTATAGGCATAGAGAGCTTGAAACCTTTCCCAAGACTAATATCTAATTTCCCTTTTTGACCTTCTCTAATAAGCTTTCCTATTGGTAAACCTATTAACACATCAAACTCCCAAACATCAAAGATATGGAAATTTAATGGAACTTGAACTCCATAAACCAAAATAGGAAGAGAACACAAGACTCCTAAACTTGGAATAGTGTGACCTGAAAGATTTTTCAAAATTTTAATAGTTGGAATTAATAGCATATCTTTCAAAAATCTTTTAGCAAACGAAAGGAACATGATATTAACACCCACAATTGGATTATAATGTGTAGTAAAAGGGTGTTTATCAATCTGACACTCAAAAGTAACAGAAGAAGAATTCAAACAGATGACATCTTTTGAAAGCTCTGATTCTTCTAACCATTCTTCACTTAAGACAAAGACTAACTCTTTTCGTAAACTTTTTTAAAGAACTTTACCTCAAAAGGATGAATGAAATCAATATTTTTAAATTTCCTAGATTCTTAAGGTTTCATAATTACTTGGTAATTAGAGATATTCCCATAATCATCAATAAGATCATCTTCTAATTCAAGCATAAAATCAGGAAATGGGATTTCCCCTTTTTCATTCAAAAGTTCAGGTTTTAAAATAGCTAAAGGTTGAGATTCAAGCAATGATTCAGACTCAGCTATTGACTCTTCTTTCTCTTCGGGAAGATCATTCAAAATATTCATAAGAATAGTTTTTGCATGTGTAAAAGTAGTATACATGAACGCACCTCCCGCGGCTAAATTAAGATATTCTTTATTCTTTTCATTAAGGCTCAAAAATAAGTGTTGTAAGAGCATAGGTTCTGGCAAAGCAAGACTAGGACCTGAATTTACAAAACTGTCAAAACGTTCCCAAGCCTTACCTAATGATTCATTATCTAATTGTTTAAAACCTATGATTTCAAAACATAGTTTAGCAACTTTCTCGATAGGGAAAAATTTAAGACAAAAGTTAGAACATAATGCTTCCCAATCTCCCGACTATTCCCAACATGACGTTTATACCGGTGTTTAGCTCGCCCGATTAATGAAAACGAAAAAAGCTTCCACCTTAGTGTATCATCTGCCATGCCTTTAATGTGTAGACATGAACAAGTTTCTTCAAAATCATTCAAATGGAAATAGGGGTTTTTCGCTAGAACTACCAGAAAAAATATTATCCTGAACTAAATAAATTAACCCCGGGCATAGCTCATAGCCAGCGGATGATGTAATGGGTTTAGATGATTCTACTGGCTGTAAATGTGAGCCCGATGTTGCTCCGTATTGATATAAGAGTTGTGCAACGGGTTCCATATAAAAAGATAAAAACAGAAAAACTAAAAAAAACTAAAATAAAAAGGAAAAGTATAATACAGGAATTAAGCTAAACTTAAAGTCAATCTCAAACAAACCGTTCTCCAAGAACGGCGCCTTTAAATGCTTGTTGGTATTAATTAAATGCACACAAGAAATAAGATTATCTCGCAAGTTTACGCAGATACAATACCATTGTAGCACTTCACCAAGATAAACCCGGTTTTTAAATATCGAACCCAAAGGAACAGTAGGTGACGATGACTAAGTCTATAAACTTAACCCAATGCATAATCAAGCTAGAAAATAGCGAGAACAAGGAGAACAATATGGATTATCTAATTCTAGTCTTTGAAAGTGGTTATTTTATATCATATGATCACGAGCGATAACTTAATAAGATAGGAGTAGAAATCAGAGTTCTCTCCTACCAAGCACCTTTTGCTTGCCAAACCTATTAATGGGAAGTGGACTACAGAGGATTCAACGAAGCTATAAGTCACCTTCGCGAGCTACCACTATCCAGAAAATCAGGGGACATTCACAAGTAAACATAGCCCAAACACCACGTCTATGCTACGAATACTACTTCAATCAAGAAGCTATCTAGATCAAAGTACTCAATAAGAGTTACAAACTAGAAGAATAATATGAACAAAACACTTACTTTAACCAGAAGTTGACTACCAAATGATCTCAAGATGTAAACTCCGGGCAAAAGAGGTTGATCTTGAAGAATACAGCAATGAAGAAGCACCGACAGGCCGGAACTCCTCCAGAATTCTACTCTCCAACTCTATCTCTCTAATCTCTAAACAAGAACTAGTTCTAGATTGAACTAGCCTTTCTTGATTGCTAGCCTAGATCTACTAGATAGGAATTAGGGTTTCTGACTCTTCAGCTCTTCATTGATCTGACTCTCCTCTAGGGGGGTCTGGCTCCGTTTATATAGCCTGGTGGAATAAACATCAATCGTAGGATCAAACCGACTTAACGTAGGGCCAAGATGCATCCTCAAAGGCGGTGGAGAGGTACGCAGAGGCTGACAGGTGGGGCCACCCTAGGAGACCGGTCGGCCTGGCTGGTGGGGCCGGCCGGCCCCACCCCAAAAGGGCTCGGGCTCCACTTTATTCTGGTGTCTTCTAGATCCTTCCTAATCCCTCTAGCGATATTTTCTGTCGCGGTTAAGTTTCGTGGTTTTTATGCACTTTAATCCTCAATTATGCACTTTCTGAATAATTCCCTAGAAAACAGATAATTCACCAAAACTCGTGGAAATGATTAGTAATAACCTCCTATTCTACGATATTGTTGCAATTTACAAGGAAGGTTGACGGTTAAAAGTAGCTACCGTCAACACTAACCTAGTGTACCACTAGCTTTAGTAGGATTACCCCTGTATTTGTTGAGTTGTGGAATAAGCAGGAAATCAATTGCTCAACCCTCTGGCGACATTTCACAAGAACAAGACAACGGAGATATTAAAGAATCTAGGGTGCCTGAACATTCATGATCCATCTAAATGGGAACCCTGCCATCTCACAGGTTTTTGTATAAACATATATATTATTCTAACCATGTGTAGATTGGAGAAAAATCATCGTCACAAGAAGCCAAAGTTCATCACATGTGACAAAAGGTAACGCTGCACTACTCGTAAATTCCATTGTGAGTCATGGTAAGTATGATCAAGAAAGGTGAGATAGTCTTGCTCATAGACTTTAAACTTATTGAGTAGTTATTATGTTACATTCCACTGTATGTTTGCTTTGAACAATCCATGCATCTACTCTATCTCATATCAAATCTATAGCATGATTAGTTCTTTGCACACATGCATAGTACTTGCATCTCTACTTAAAAATAAAAAAAATGCTCACCATATATGATCATGCTTTCATCTCTGTTTGAGTAAATTTCTATGTGCTCGCATGTTACCTTTGTTTGCTATAGTATGCTTTGGTTTGGAAGTACTTGATGTACTTCTATAGGCTTTTTAAATTAAGCATGGTGCTTAGGTTAAAATGCCTTCCTTAGTCAAATTAGACATGGAGTCTAGTTTAATTATTGAATTAAAGAGTGCTTGTGTAGACATAGGTTATATGTATTGGACTAACCTCTGCAGAAAGCTCATAAATACAATCTGGGTAAGTCCTGAGATGAACTCACATCAGAGATGAATCAAGACTTGTGATGAAGTTCAATAGCTTTGCGCAAAAGAAGAACAACTCATCATTCATAGAAGAACTGTAAGCATCAAAGTTTATCTTTTGCTGCAAAGTTACATTTGCCTTGAGCCATGAAAGAATGTAGCAAACAAGAAAAAAACATGATAAACAAAATCTATGCTAAAAGTGATCCTGAAACTATCTTTTCATTAGCGTAGATAAAAATGGACAACAACCCATGTTTTAAATTTATTGCAATCCTTCGGGTATATGTCCACTAATATTTTTGCAGGGAAGAAAGAATAAATGTCTATTCATGGTTTGAAATAAAAAAAAGGAGAATAAGTGTATAGAAAGGACTACGATGGAAAGAAATCAATGTGAGCACACTTCAACATCTTCTACACTTCACCATGACAGCGGATCAATCACCCTGCAAGACAAAAAGGCCTTCAAGCCATTCACCATCCCAAGCATGTATGCAAAAGTAAGAGAGCTTAAATCAAATTCACATAATTAAATTGCCTCTATATTACATCATAATAATGTGGTGCCCCCAGGGAGAAGGGTCTAGCCCTGTATTTATAGTCCGGTGGGATGCACGATGGCCGTTTGATCAAACTGACTTAAGGTATGGTGGATATTAACCCTCAAAGGCGGTGGAGGAAGCTTTCAGAAGGGCGTAGGGTTTCGTTTCAGGGGGAGGCCGCCCGGCCTGAGCAGTGGGGCCGACCGGCCCCACCTCTTCGCCGCTTGCGCTCCGCTTCGTTCTGGTGTTTTCTAGAATATTCTGGAGTCCAATGTGTGGGGTTTTTCGTTGGCATCAAGTTTCATCAATTCATTTGGTAATTAGGCCCTTCTACGTGGTTTTCTGGAATAATCCACGAAAATAATAATTCACCAAAACTCATGAAATTTGTTAGATAAAACCCTAGGCTTCTCTACTTGTAAGTGTATTGATCATTTATCATGTTTATTGCATTATTGAATGTTGACACTATCTACCGTCAATACTGTTTACTTGACTAATGATGTTATTAGTGCATGATTAGTAAATATCAAGTGATATTAATGTGTCCTAATTAATGATTATTAAGATATAATTAGATAAAAATAAGAACTTTAAGAGTGTATTTGCATAAAATAGAAAACCATAATCTTAAATTTGTGATATTTTTATCTCATGCAATATATCATCATACAAGCAACCAAATAGCATCTCTTCTTAGCCCGGACCAAGTAGGTACAGTCAACCAAACACAACAGTGTTGCATGCGCTCAGTTTGTCCCATGTGAGCTAGGCTCTACTGCTACGTGAACCAAGCAGGACCAAGGTGTAACATCTCAGCACAGGGCTTAAGAGGATTAATAGGATACTCATATTAGCAAGTTGTAACTTATTTTCTAGAAGCCTATCTTCAAAAAACTCTAAAGTTAAGCGTGGTTGGTCTAAAAAAATTTAGGGATGGGTGACCGACCGGGAAGTTCTTTCTGGGTGTGCACGAGTGAGGATAAAGTGCGCAGAAAAGACTCGTGTTGGTTTGTGGGGACAGTCTATGTCCTAGAAAAAGATGTCAGATGTAAGTGGACCCGGCCTTGAGGAGGCGGGACGTTACACAAGGTGACTAGAAAAGTCGGGTGGTAGTGGTGAGACTGTGTGACTCACGCACGAGCAGATGGGGCCTTGTATGCCGAATCCAATGTCATGATCGGAAGAGAATATTAGTGATTATTGTGAGCATACCTCGATGGAGCTCCAAGATAGACTAGGGTTGCATTTTGGCAATCGTTAACACGAGATATATCATTGCGTCTCATAGATTTTGTCCACTTTATCCATATTGCTCTCTTTACTTACAGTGTTTATTGCTTCCATGAGTACTTTGCTTGTGTGGCCTCTATCTTCCTAAATTAGCTTTGGACTAGTTAATAGGATTGGCTTTAAGTTGCAAAACTCTTTATGGGAATGGTAAATTAAAGCACACTATAGGAAAAACTCTTTGTACACTAAGGGTAAGATTCAAATCGATTTTGTTTACCTAGCACTAATTAATAATTCCTTTTAAATTTCAACAGACCTGTAGGCTAGATTTTCTAAGTGTGTTGAGAAGGTAAAAGGGAAAAATGACGCCTTTTTTTCTTAATTTTCTCAATCATTATCCTTCCCATCCAATGCAGGACACCACAGCCTTTCCACTTGCAATCGCTTCCACATCTCTTTTCGTCGCTCGCATCTCGTTCGGTCTTTCTGCATAATGGAGATGGCTAAGCGAGCATGTACCCCTTCACAACGTGATCTTGAAGATTTGAGGAGCTGCAGCAGTAGCCAAGCTCTATTACAAGTGACTTCAGCAGCAGCTCAAGCTTGTTAGCTAGTAGCTGGTGTCAAAGAGCAGCGATCGAGACAGCTATTGCGGCACCAGTACGATTAGTAGCAAAGTGGTTTTCGCACGCAGCAAAGCGAAGGGCCGTGGGAAAATTTTTCCTTGGCTTATAGAGCTCATTTTCATTGGTCCAGGAGTACAGCTTCCTAAGCCTTTCCTCTGGAAAGTTCTTTCCAAGCAATGCGAGAGAAAAGCCTTTCCGAAGGAATGTGATTCTACGCTTTTCCTCTTATCCGAGCTCACCGAACATACTCTTTTTTCCATGTAATATCCCTACGCTTTTGTTTCATTTAATCTAGACATATCTAAAGATTCAAGAAACGCTGCGAATGATCCGCAACACTTCGAGTTAAGCATTTATTGTTTTGCAGCCACATCCTAATGTGAAGCCCATGGCGGCATGGCGCATACATATATGCAAACAGCGTCTTTTTGCAACGGCAATGGACAGCAGATCGGCTGACCATGTTAATTTGATACCAAAACCTTGTCTTCACCAAGCTCATCAAAAAAAAAAAAAAAGAATTCTTCCTGAAACAGCAAATGTTGCGATGACAAATTATTGATTATTACTGCCACATTATTGATAATAATATCACTAATAAGAAAACTAAAATATTCAGTTGTCTAGCAGCTAGTGCAGTACAGTATTATCCTTCATTTCTTTGTCGGGTTCCCTTTATATGCTCAGTACATTCATTCAGCGCAGGATTCTGTCCCTTTGTTCGCCTTTAGCCATGCTCAAACCTGAGAACGATGCCCTTTTAAGATGACGACAATTTGTCACCTCAATATGTTTGTGATTCGGCAGTGGGATGCAATCATGTAATTCTAACTAGAGTAAAATTCATCAGCGGTCATTTAACTTGGTAGCAGGTGCCGCTTAGGTCCCGTTCTTTGAAAATATGATTTTTGGGTCCATCAACTTAGCTCAAGGTGTCATTTAGGTCCCTAAAATTTTAAAGTGATCACCACAGGTCCCTAAACTTGGTATAGGGTATCATCTAGATCCCAAATACTGTACGTAATTCGGCACAAAATTAAAAAAAAAATCCAATTTTATGGTATTGTAGCTACCATCAGTAGAATATTCCAAAAATTATATCTTTTTATAAGATCTCGAATGAAGATGATTCTTATATAGAAATTGTAGCTCTCGATAAGATCTACAACTTTCTAGTTTTATGTTTTTTAATTTGAGGTTGTTAAAATGCTCAAAAAAAATTAAATAAATTTTCAGCAGAATTTTAATCGCATACAAGCGCTTGTCACCTTAGAAAAATCATATCTTTCCTATATGATATCAAATAGAGATACTTTTCATATAAAAATTATAGCGCTTGATGAGATCTATAACTTTCTAGTTTTTGAGTTTTTTAATTTGAGGTCGTTAAGATGATCAAAATATTAAAAATACAAAACCATTTGTGAATGAACCGAATCAACGGTTTAAATTTTTGAGCATCATAATGACTTTAAATTAAAAAAAACTCAAAACTAGAAAACTATAGATCTTATCGAAGCGCTGCAACTTTTATATAGAAAGTATTTCTATTTGATAGCATATAGGAAAGATATGATTTTTTTCAAGGCTTGTTGGTATTTTTTAACGCAATGCGAAAAAAGAATCCATAAAGCGCACGGAATTACCGTCGTAGCACTTCACCCGGAAGTATTCAGGGTACCGTATTTCCACGAGGAACGGAGATATTTCTTCTAACTAGCTCGTCCAAGGACCACACAAGGGTAGAGTTGAAAAGGGGTAGTGAGGTTCTTCTATGATTTAGGGTCTCTACACGAAGATAATCTTACCTACTACACTCTTGCTTCGGGCACCGGATCGCACCTAGTGCGCTAAGTGATGCCGGCTAACAGCTCTATGCCACCGAGCGTGGGGAATACAAAGGATGTTAGGGCTGTCACCACCTAACACCTACCCCTCACCCGTGGAGTGTGAGGCAAACGAGGGCAACCTATAACTTAGACACCATGTCTACGTTATCGATTACTATTCCAGCGTTAGCCAGGAACATCCGTCTTTATCAGGAGTCCTCTACTAGAATATCCACTACTAAGGCAAGTAACGAACAACGAACCCGCAAGAATGTAATATGCAAGAGAATACGAAATAGAGACTTACCACCGTAGTCGAACACGGACCTTATACTCCAAGTAGTACATGGTCGTAGAGGTACACGGGGGGGGGCCGACACGCCCCGGCACTCGCCTCCTCAACCGGGGATACTGGATCCTAGACAAGAGATGGTAGACACGCCCGAACCTCCTCTATTTTCTCTCTCTCACTCCCTACACTACAACTAGCTAGGCTAGCTAGGGCCTAGGCCCCTTTGAAGTGGAGCTCTTGTATACTATTGCCCTCTTAGTGGTTGCTTGATTGGTTGATGAAATGAGGAGAGGGAGAGGCCTTCTTTTATAGTTGAGGTGGAGGGGGCTCCTTATAAAATAGCATTTTAATGCTTCAAACTGACCTCTGGATACATTGAACCCGGACCCTTCTGTGAACCGACGTTGGAGAGACGGTAAGAAGCCACCGACCAAAGCTCGGGCCGAACGGGGCCGCTGGTGGTGCGCCCGCACCCTGGTAGGCAATCTGGCCCATCTTTGGTGAGCGATGCGGCCTCGTCGTTGGCTTTCTGAAAAGTCCTGGATCACTGAAAATGGAGTTCATATGCATTCTGGGCGTCCAAATTACCGAGGACTACTCCTACAGCCTGGACTGGATTCGAGACTTGTTCGGGCTTTCACTTCTTGGGCTCATGCTTGGTGTTTGTGTCTATGTTTTGGGACCCAGATACTCTGGTAACTGGGCCACTCATTCTTTGAGCCTTTTGTGTATATTTTGTAGCCCTTTTTTGTGTATATTTCTATGGATTTTGGGCATGTCCCCCTGCAGGTGGCTGATCACCAAAACTTGTGGAACCGATTAATTATAAGCTCTATTTCTAAGTTTGGTGTTCCTATTTCTTGATTTTATGAGAATGTTGGTGGTTATATTTAGGAGTTAAGGACCGCCAACAGCGACAAACGCTTGTACACAATTAAAATTCTGCTAAAAATTTATTTAATTTTAAATTTATTTAATTTTTTTAAATCTTAACGACCTCAAATTAGAAAACTCAAAACTAGAAAGTTGTAGATCTTATCGAGTGCTATAATTTTTGTATAAAAATCATTTGAGATCTTATAAAAAAGATATAACTTTTGAAATATTCTACGGATTGTAGCTACAGTATACTGAAATTAGATTTTTCTTTTTTTGAATTATGTGCCAAATTAGCTACGGTATTTAGGACCTAGATAACACCCTCGCTAAGTTTAGAGACCTGCGGTGATCACTTTGAAAGTTCGGAAACCTAGATGACACCTTGAGTCAGGTTGAGGGACCCAAAAATCACATTTTCAAACAGGGACCTAAGCGGCAACTGCTGCCAAGTTAGATGACCGCTGGTAAATTTTCCTCTTCTAACTATATAGTGCCGTGCCTACATCATATGATCAGAATATAGTCTATTTTTCTACCTGCATTATATGCCCTACATTATTTATCAAACCGGTATATTTGCCTCTCTCCCCTTTTTCCATTCCTGCATACATCATTTGACCAGCATACACTATTTTTCTACCCCACGTGAATGATTCCACGTCTGGCCAATAATGTAACCTTGGACAGTTGGCCCTTGTTCTCTCCTCCTCTAAATTCTAGATTTTTCACTCTCTCCATCACATCAACTTTTAGCCGCATACATAGAGCACTAAATGTAAGTAAAAAAATAACTAATTACACAGTTTAGCTGTCAGTACTACACAAAACTTTACCGAGGTGGTTCAAATTGGTTTACTGAGACGATTTTTCCAACCGCCTCGAACATAAGGTCACGGTTAATCGTGGCTTGCACATAAAAAACAAAAAAAGGAAACCTATGGATAAGCCCGCTAAGCCCATTCACGGGCCCATTAGGCCCATCCACGGGTCGTCGCCGCCACCGTCACCCGGATCCGGCGACGACGACGCCGGATCCGGCTTCACAGTAGTCGGATCCGACTACTGGGGCCACCGGATCTGGCATCCACGCCGGCCGGTACTGGAGGGAGCCATGGGAGAGGTAGGAGGGAGCGCCCGGAGCTGCGCGCAGAAAGGCCTCGGCTACCGAGGAGGCGGTGCCCGACCGGCTGCCGCGGCGATGGGAAAGCGCCGTGCCGGGAGGTGCCTGCCGGCGCCCGAGCCGCGCCGTGCCTCGCGCTAGGCCGCGTGAGGGAGGGCGCAGCTGCCGGGGCCGCCCGCCCACACCGGGGCCGCCGCGCCTGGGAGGCACCGCGCCGGGAGCCGCCGCACCGGCAGGCCGGTGTGTTAGAGTGCGCCGCGCCGGGGCCGCCCGCCACACCGCCCGCGCCGACGGGCCCAAGGCTGGGAGCCGCCTCGCCCGGGGAGGTCGCCGTGCGCGGCCGCCGCCACGCCGGCCGTCGCGGCGGGAGGGTGCCGTGCGGGGGCCGTCTCACCCACGCCCGGTCGCGAGCGGGGGGGGGGCCGCGTGCCGGGGTGCCGTCCCTCCACCATCCTGAGGGGAGAGAGATGAGAGGTAGGGAGAAACCGAGAGAGAAGAGAGGGAGGGTGTGTGACAGGTGAGGAGGCAGTGAGTGCAAGTTAGGGTTTAGGTGCTCCGGTATATATATTAGTGGCTTGTTATCGGGCTCTAGATGGGATGTTTGAGCCTATATTTATTGAGACGGGCCTTATAACGTAACCGTCTCGATTAATGTATTTACCAAGGCGATTGTGCTATAACAACCGCCTCGGTTAATCTTCATTAACCGAGGCGGTTAATTTTAAGGTGTCCGTCTCAGTTAATATATTTTGCGAGGCGGTTTTCGCAACCGTCTTGGTTAATTGAAAATGGCCGTCTCGGTTAACGCTAGGCATTAATCGAGGCGGTTTTTCGCCCAACCGCCTCGGAGGTCTATTTTAAAGTGCCTCGCAAAAAATTTTGTGTAGAAGTGTGTAAATCACGAGACGAATCTTTTGAGCCTAGTTAGTCCATGATTGGACAATAATTGACAAATAAAATAAAAGTACTACAGTACTTCAGATTAAAAAAACTTTCAATCTGAACGAGATCTTGGATGGCCTGTAATTTCAGCATGTATGTTGGGACTGGCCTAGCCATATGCTTACGTATCTGTTTTCACTTGTGTAGAATGCCATAAATTTTGCCTTTAGAATACTCATCTCAAAACATACTCTCTCTATCTCTGAAAGCTACAACTCCTAAAATCCATGCCAGTCAAACTTTTTTAACTTTAACGAACTTTATAGAAAAAAGCAGCAATATCTATGACATAAAATAAATATCTTGTGAAAATAGATTGTATGATAAACCTAATGGTACTAATTTGGTAACATATATTTTAATATTTTTTAAAAAAATTTAGTTAAAGTTTAAAAGTTTGACTTAAGACAACTCCAGAAATTGCAGCTTTCAGAGACAGAGCGTGGGAGTAGTAATCAGGGCATGCATGTTTCGATCCTACCACACGAGAGGAAAAAGCGAGGGGAGAATACACAGACGGACAGACCAGAGGCAAATTTAATTCAGGGGCATATGACCGTTGATTCCTCCACTTTTGTTGTTGTGTCCCTCTGGGTATTTATAGGTCACAATTGGATGGAATTTACAATTATCCTAGGACAAGCCTGGGGGACTTCATACAAGCATACAAGGGCACTACAGTCATTAGACCTCCTCGCCCTCAGCTGCAATCTAGACACTGTCAGGGTTCCTCTTGAGGGAACCACCATCTCCGTCTTCCTCCAAACAGCAGGTCGAGCAGTCGTATGGATGACACGTCCAAGGCCTCCCATCGTCGAGGCCCATCGGGATGAAGCTACCCCCAAGGCCCAGGCGAGGGTTAATTTCCACCAGCGACGAGGCAGTCCTGTGCTGCGCCCAGAGATAACGTAAAACTCAGCACGGCCGAGGGGTTAGCCTAGAGAAAAGTGAGGGAGGGGAGGCGCATCCAAAGCATTTCCACAACATTAATATTCTAGTTTTGTCTTAAATGAAACTGTCTTATTTATCCAAGTTTAATATCAACATTTATATATAATATTAAAAAGGCATACTCCCTCTATCCCAAACTAAATCAATCAACTTATAGAATCATTCTATGTTGAACTATTTTCTAGTTTTGCCAAATTTATAGAAAAATCACTAATGTTGACACCAAATTAGTGTCACTAAATACAGTATGGAATATATTTTCATATTGTACTATTTGATGTCATAAAAGTAGTCACATTTTCCAACAAAATTAGTCGGACTTAAGATAGTTAATATGATTTAGAGTGGTTTTAGGAATTGATTTATTTTGGCTCAGAGAGTACTATAAAATATTATATCTTATAATGAATCTAATGATGCTTAGTTGGTATAATAAAACTAATTTGTTTTATAAACTTACTCCATATGATATTATTTTTTTTTTGAAACAACTCCAACTCCATCTGATAATTATTATGCATCATACAATATTAGTATTTTTATTATATATTTGATTAAAGGTTTTTAAAAATGACTTTCAAAAAAAAAAAAAAAAAAGGAGATGATGAGCAGTAGTTCTTTCAGCAATAAGGAGGTGTTGACACATAGGACAAAACTAAGCTTTTTTTTAACAGTCAGAGTGCGTACGAAGTAGAAACGTTGGCCTTGGCTTTTTTAGGCTCGTCCTGTGGTACAACCGATGCCGAGATTGCGTGGCCAGCAAATTAAAGGCCATTCCGTCTGGAAGGGATCCTTGTGGTCTTTCCTGGACACTGCGACACCCATTCCTTTGTTATCAGGCCTGCCGCAGATTCATCGTGTATCGATCGATCTCCATGAATTCCGAGAGCACAAAAACAAAAGTGGATTCGAAGGTAGCCGGGATGTCAAAAGGCCAGCACCTTTGTACTTCTTATTTGACAAGACGTTATCGCTTCCCGAGAAAACGATTGCCGCAATTTTTATAAATAATAAATATCGTCGATCAAGTATCATAATTAGTATTATTGGAAAGATCTTTAGATCTATTTTTTTAAAAATTTATTTTAAGATATAAATATTGTACGTATTTTCTGCAAATCGAGATAAACTTGTGGCATGAATAACCAAAACGTCATTATTTTTAGGACGGAGGAAGTATATAAACATGTGAATTGTACGACACCGCCCGACACTCAGCATATTTTTTTAGAGAAGTTTGTACGATGCATATTTTTTAGAGAAGTAAGGTTGCGGCTGGTAGGAATATTGGCGCAGATGTCATTCTCGTGCATGCTAATGGACCACTTGCATGCCATTCTCGATGTCAGCGTTTCTAAATGGAGTAAGTAAAGTTGGTTCGTCAGAGGCTGTACGGGTCCTTTTCTGTTTTTGGTGTTTGTGGTCCATCGGGGTATCTACCACATAGGGGGTGGTAGTTACCATCCGTTGTAGCCTAATATTTCAAATTGGAACACCCTTAGACATTTCAAGACACACTTATATGGCCGCTGCATGTACACAGTTGAGATTCAAACTCATTCAAAAGAAAAAATCATAGGAAAATATTGAATTTTGGGTGCGTAACTTTTTCTAGCTAGCCCGGCGTCTCTATGATTGTATATGACCACATGACGAGGCGCTTTCAGCGAGATGCACATGGCCGGTATCCTGGGCACCCAGTGGCAGATCAAGGAGAGGAGGAAAACTAAAAGTCGTGCTTTCAATTCCATTGAGAAAATCTACGTCGCACTACTACGTAAGGCCCAATTTAGATGCAAAGTATTTTTAAAGTATTAGAAAAATACTATAGTTTTATAAAATACTTTGGTTTTTAAAAGCTACTAGGTATTTAGATACAACAAATCTTGTAGTCTCTAAAATCATGGTTTTATCAAAACTATAGTCTTTTTGGAATTTTAAAAACTTCACTCATGGTCTTTTTTTTTTTTTTTCTAAACCATGGTTTTGTGTCTCTTTGGCTTATAAAACCATAGTTTTGTGATACCGTAGTTTTAAAAAAACTGCATTATCCAAACAGGCCCTAAGTGTGGCTTAGAAATGTACGGCGATGATGTGTGCCGTTTTGGGGAGAATTTTTTGCTGCTTCTCATGCGTGCGCTCTCTCTCTCTCTCTCTGCCTCGCTCTCCATTACAAAATAACTAATGATTTATAATAGGTTTGTTATAAAATAAACTAATTTAACTTTAATAAAATTTATAGAAAAAATACATCAACATTTATGACACCAAATATATATAAATATAAAATATATTTTGTGACAAGTCTAATAATACTTATGCTGTATCATAAACATTATTAATAGTATTTTATGAACTTATAGACACTTAAACTAGGTTTAAATTAGAACAAATCTAGAGCATCAGTTATTTTAGGAGAAAATAAGTATAGGCGATGTGGGCATGCACAGTCCAAACATGCCCCTAGCCCATTATCATAAATCTGATACATGTCTATAAACAGTTGCAGCTATAATATGATATTATATATTCTCCAATAGAAAAAAATGAGTCTATAAAGACCTCCATACCATCTATAAAAGTGATGTTAGAATATGATACCCTCGTTATGTGTAGAAGCCTTCGGATCTTTGAAAAGATATTGCGAGTACGACACAAGCTTGCACCGTACCAATAACGATGAGTCGAATTGTGTAGAAAACCCTAAATGGTGATGTTAAAGCAACCACGACACATAAGATATTAGAATTTTGGCGAAGCTAACCACAAATTTTGTTAGCACAACTCTAAAAGAGTACAAGTGATTGTCACTCTCTCATAATCCTAATCGACCCTTTAAGACCTAGTGATCCTTGCCCTATACAAGAATCTAGTGCAATAGAACTACTAGCCTACTAATCCTCTTAAGCGCTAGCTCCAAATTGCTCTTTATAAGCCTTGAATGAGACCCTTGCATTGGCTTGATTGTTTCTTATGGCCTGTACCCCTTGTTTCTATAATCCCCTCAAAGGCCCCCATATATGCATATAAGAGTCCTACTTCTAGTAGGATTCTACACTCAAGTCCTGACTAGTAGAACTAAAACTCATAATAACACACCTCACTTGAGTCCTATTACAAGTAGAATTTGAGTCACCATACAACAGTCTCCACCTTAACTCTAATCCTTTGAAGCCAATGTGCTCCTCCAAGAATATGGTCCAAGTCAGCTCCTTTTTATTTATTTACACTCTCACCTTAAGTGTGCCTCCATCACTGGGGCTCATGCACATTATCACAATGTCGTCCATAGGTAACAAGAATAGTTGATGCTTCAGTACCCACCATTTTGTCAGTGATTTTGCCATATACAACTGTTCTAAGCTCTTCCATAAGTTCTTTGGTGAATTCAATTACCGAGTACTTTACCTCATTGGAGAGACACAGTCAAATTGCACTGACAGCCTTCCGCTCCATCGTCTTCCATGCTTCATCAGTTACCTTGTTCAGTTTGGTGTGCCCAAGAGCATCAATCAATCCTTGTTGGACAAGCACATCATGTACCACGACATGAGAGAATTTGGCGAAGCTGACTGCAAATTTTATTAGCACAACTCCAAAAGAGTACAAGTGATTGTCGCACTCTCATAATCCTATTTGACCCTCTAGGGCCACCGATTCTTTCCCTATACATGAATCTAGTGCAATAGAACTACTAGCCTAATCCTCTTAAGAGCTAGCTCCTAAATGCTCCTTATAAGCCTTGAATGAGACTCTTATGTTGACTTGGTTGATGCTTGTGGCCTCTACTTGTTTATATAGTCCCCTCAAAGACCCCCATATATGCATGTAGGAGTCGCCCCCATATATGCAAGTAGGAGTCCTACTCCTAGTAGGATTCTACACTCAAGTCCTAGTAGAACTAGAAGTTTTAATATCACACCTCTCTTGAAACCTATTAAAAGTAGGATTTGAGTCACCATACTACATGTGACACTTTGATTCATAACATCTATAAAGTTGTTATTCATAGGATTTGAGGGTATTTTTTCATAATGAATTGAATCTAGTAATACCAATCTTATGTTATAAATGCATATAAAATATTAGATATTCTTAGACGAAGGTAAAAACCATGTTCTACTTATTATTAGGACAAATCTAGCTAGATGGAATTTGACGAAGCAAATTTAAAATTTGTTATAATAGACCCTAGAGTGCATATATAGGCATGCATCTAGCCTTTTGTACAAAAGCATATGCAATGGCTTGATTATTGGCTTTTCAGAAATATTCTTTTTGTCTCCATCAAGCGTCTGCGTAGAAGATAACCCCTATACACACAGATTGTGAGTCACCTGAGAGCTGAGGCGCAGGCCAGCATATGGACGATGAGAAAATGCTTATTGTATGCTTTATTACATATATATATAGCGCGACAAGGTAGAAGGTTGGACCATAGGCTTGCTTGCTAGCTTCCAAACGACAAACTGCTTACACAAAGCTCTATGATGTCGACGACGTCAAGTGATAGCCTGGTGCTGGGGCGGGTGATCGGCGACGTGGTGGACCAGTTCTCACCGACGGTGGCGCTCCGGGTCTCCTACAACGGCCGACGCGTCATTAACGGCTCCGACCACCGGCCGTCGGCGGTGGCAGCGAGGCCTCGCGTCGAGGTTGGCGGCACCGATTTCAGGCAGTTCTACACTCTTGTAAAGTGCTCCTCCATACATGCATGCATCTCTTTTAATTTGGCTAATATAATAGCTTTATTTATTAAAAAACAGCCTTGGGTATAACTGATATTCGTGATGATGTGTTCGCATATACTATATCCTATATGCCGTGCGCGTGGCTTTTGGATCATCGGAAAGGCTATGGTGGATCCTGACGCTCCCAACCCGAGCAATCCGACGTTGAGGGAGTATTTGCATTGGTACCACATGTATATGTAATTAATCCTATAATACTTCCTCCATTCCAAAATAACTACACATCTTAAGAAAATGAGTCAACTATTTTTTTTTAGTTTAACTAGATTTACGAAAATATTATCAACATTTTAAGTCGAACTCGTTGAAAATTAAATGAGATGTGCAGCTATTTTAGGGCGGAGGGAGTTGTAGGTTGTTTATGTTTTCAAAGCCATGCATGCATAGTTTTATTTGGATTCCATTGATCACTTTTCATTTTGCAGGTTGGTGACAGATATTCCTGGGACAACTGATATTGAATATGGTGAGTAGAAAACGAGAAGTAGCTAGAAATTAATGCGTTGTGCATGTTAGCAGCATCACATCTTGATTGTAAACCACTTTTGAGTGAGCAAACGTAAGAGAGCTTAAATCAAATCCACATAATTAAATTGCCTCTATATTACATCATACAATTAGAGACAATATTCTATGTGCCAATACAATTGAAAGGGACGAATTCTATGCTGGCCTGTCGGTGATGAGTCAATTGAGGAAGAAAGATACAATTTCCAAACGCTTCCTTTTCACATTATACATGAATACGATTTTGTGCAAATTAATTAGGGCTCAGTATGTACCCTGTTATTGTATAATCAAAGCCATTTCAATTATCTCTAGCTAGCTTCATGCTTTCAACGACTGTTATTTGTGTTCCTTCAACTATCTGTAAGTTACTCTTACATTTTTGTCTTAATTATTTGTCGATATGAGCTTATTTAGGTATTAGCCAATTGAGACTCAAAAGAGCATGCTTCGCTTTAAATCTAGCTAGGAAAGCTCCTAATTAATCCCCTATTTCATACATATAGCTAGGTGATGTACTGTGTCGCCTTATTTCATTTTGCATCGGGTCAATACATGCATAAGTTGGTACTTGTGCATGCATTTCTTCGATCATTGCATACAGATACAGCCATCTTGCAGTATAATCAGACTGGTGGCAAGATGCTTGAGTTATTGAGTAGCTTTCTTTTTAGTGCATTTCATACCCTCTACCTTTTTTATATTATTACATGTAAATTAGTAAATAAACAAAAAAAAGGAGAAATCCATGCATGCATGGGTGATTAATTTAATTTCAATATTTGGCTGCATGCATGCAGGTCGCGAGGTGATATGCTACGAGAGCCCCCGGCCGCCGGCGGGGATCCACCGCGTGGTGTTCGTGCTCTTCCAGCAGATGGCGCGCGGCTCCGTCGACCAGCCGCCGCTTCTCCGCCACAACTTCTGCACCCGCAACTTCGCCGTCGACCACGGCCTGGGCGCCCCGTCGCCGCCGCCTTCTTCACCTGCCAGCCCGAGGGTGGCACTGGCGGCCGCCGCCACGTCCTCCGGCAGCCAGCAAGGACACCGGCGCCGCCCTAGCTGCTATATATAGCTGCAGAATGCATGGCCGCGCGCGGCGGCCAGTACGTGCGACAAATAAACGATTACAGGGCTATGACGACGACATACGTACTCAGTTTATCAGCACGATGATGATGATACGTATATAAATACGTATACATATGGCGTATATGTGTATATATGCAATGCATGGAAGCGACAAGGACGTGGCGAGACTACGAATCTCGTACGTGTGTGTGTATACAATATGTCTAGCCTGCTGTATTTCTGGTACAAGGACGTGGCAAGACTACGAATCTCTCGTGGTGAGCCTGCTGTATTTCATGGATCTGTAATTCTGCACTCTCTTGCATGCAGATACTGCATGCGTGTGCGTAATTAACTTGTGATCACCGATAATATAATAAATTATGAAATAAATGTCGTCACAGTTTATCAGTAGGCGCCTGTTGTAAATTAAACATATACAATATGGCCTATTTGGAAGAGTTCTAACTAACCCAAAGATGTATGTGTATAATCAGTAATGGCACAACCATACTCAACTAAGCAAACTCAATCTGCTTTCCCTTTCACTACAATATAAGAATCTCTACAGTAGAACGACCAAGTTTCTTTTTTCGGACCTAGAGCTTGTCAATCAGCGTCTAAGAATATGCGCGCTAATAATTAATTAAACTGAAAGTGCAAAGAATAATGGCAGTCGCTGTCACAAAGTGCTCTCGCTAGCGTGGACCCATAGATTCTTCTGCTTGCTAGCTCTAATAATACGTCGACATGGATTCGTTTCTGTGCCAGCTGACAAGTGGCTGGCTAAATAATTAACTCCTTTCATTCAAATTATAAAATATTTTGTTTTTTTTAATACACGGATATATTGTTATAAACATAGATATACAATACACCTATGTGTATATCTATAGTCTCAAGTGAAGGCTATATTATTAGCTTTTGCACTTAGTGTCTGTCACAAATGACCCTAAAAGTGACAACGAGTCATGGGAAAGCCTGTTACTTTTCACTTGAAAATATATAGCGACAAGGTTTTCAAGGTGTCCGGCCAGTCACTTTTTATTTGTGAATTACGGTGACGTGACTTTCGAGAGATTGGATGGTCTCAAGATTGGCCAAGTGTACCTCAAACACAACCGCATCGGCACCAGCCATTGAATGCATAGCATTTCACTCCTCGAGAAGAGTGCTCGTGCTAAATCTAAAACTTCAAGAATCCAACCAACTCCGATCGAGTTATCCTCATATTACAATTTAAGCCAACAAATAAACACTCATGAAGTAATATACCTTTTCGCTCACAAGAAATTTGGAAAGTGGATTTGAAATATTAAGGGTACAACAAAAGTTCGTACGTAGCTAGTTGGGGTTTGGATACTTGTAGCAGCAGCAGCAGCAGCTTACATATCCAGCGAGGTGTCTGTTAACTGGTGCGGCCCGCGGCCCTGAGGAATGAGCCGCTCTTGGTGATCTCGCGCAGCGGCTTGTCGGTGAAGCGGACCAGGTTGTAGGCCCACGCGCCCACCACCGTCCCGCACACCGGCCCAACCATGTACACCCAGATGCTTCTGTACCGGCCTGCCACGATCGCTGGGCCCAAGGTCCGGGCCGGGTTCATCGATGCCCCTGTGATGGGCCTGTGGCCCAAATTAAAAACACTCAGCTTCAGTTTTGTGAATTTCGATCATGAATGAGTTTGGAGGAGGCAATCTCGTGGCTGCGTCTGCGTGCGTGCGTACCCGGCGAAGAGCACGTTGAGCAGCACGGTGGCGCCGACGGCCAGCCCAGCGAGTTCACCGATCTGCGTCAGCACGAACGCCAAAGCGTCAGCTGCTTAGACGAATGCATGGAATAGATCGGTGATGGTTAATTAATTTCTTGGTTACCGCTCTGTTGTCGGTGGCGACGCCGGAGACGACGAACATGAGGTAGAAGGAGATGACGAACTCGAGCACCATGGCCTGCGCGTCCGTCCCCGACGGCGCCGTCCCGAAGAAGTGCTCGTGCGCCGTGGCGCCGCCGAACACCACGCGCAGCGTCAGGCTGGCCAGCGTGGATCCCAGCACCTGGGCCACCGCGTACGACGGCACCTGCTTCCAGGGGAAGCGTCCACACGTGGCGAAGGCGACGGTGACGGCGGGGTTGAAGTGCGCGCCGGAGATGTGGCCGACGGAGTAGACCAGCACCATGACGACTAGGCCCCACACGGCGCAGATGCCCGGGAACGTCACCGTGCCGTCGGTGCTCAGGTTCACCACGACGGAGCCGCAGCCCGCGAAGATCATGAAGTAGGTCCCGAGCACCTCCGCGATAATCTGCTTTAACAATAATTCCATGATCAATTCATTCCATTAGCTGTGCTCATTTAATTTGCACCAATCGATCAGAGCATCAAGAAGCACGTCACTTTTCAGTTTTCACTCAGCCAAATACTGCAATCTCCCTGAAGGGATTACAATATACTGATGGACGGTACTGAACAACGCAGCAAGTAATCTTTGTCTTTCCATGGAAACCAAGACTACTACAGCTACAGTCCAGCATGTATGTTGGACTGTACGAGAGCATCACCAGCCAGAGCAATGGTTAAGAATTCGTGGCAGCTAGCTGCTACTCGGACAATTCGGGGCCGGCCGTACCTTCTGCATGAACTGCACGGAGATCATGTCGTCGCTGCATCTGTTGCTGCCACTGCCACTGCCGGCGCTTCCATCTTCTGAGCTCTGATACCCTGCTGCTGCCTGCCCTTCTTCCATGGCTCCGGCGGCGGCGTTCCCTCTCCCTGACATCGATCTCCTCCGCCCCTACCTCGCCGTCATCCCCACCCTTTTTATCTCAGCCCTGTATTAGTTAATCGAATGATGGCGGTGCACCCCTGCTAACACGCACGAAATCTTCTCGGACTGACCACCCACTCTCTGTCTGTCTGCAGTTTCGTGTGCCCAAGAACAGACCAAACGAACTAACTGGGGATAAACACGAATTGTTTACCAGCTGTTGCAGCATGATTCGCGTAATGTGCTACCGGTTTTCTCACCTAACTGAGCTCATCCTTGGCCAAATATTTGGAGAGTTTCAAGCCTGAAGGTTTCTCGCCGTTTTTCTTCAGTCAGAGTGAGAGATCCCTTCTGATTCTGGCGTTTCGTCAGTCACTAACGTGCTGTGCTTTGGCCAGCCAGAGTTACTAACGTAAAAGGGTACGGGTTTCCCTGAGATGCTCGTAGTGCACCGCAAGTCTGGACCAGAATCTTTTCTCTCTCTCTTTTTTTTTTTTTGATAGGTATACCAGAATCTTTTTATTTATAATAACAAACAAAAGGGTTTAGGCCAGCATCACCACCACGCGTGCACGTCGCTCTCACTTGCCAAGCCAAGCAGAGCAAGCAAGCGGGCTCGCATGCACACGGCCGGCCGGCTGAATTCCCGCGCAAGTTTGGCAACCAACTCACCCTCTCTCTCTCTGCGTGTGTGTGTCTCCGGACCAGTGAGTGTGAGTGGTTGGTGACCAGGGCACAGCTAGCTATGGCGACGTGCATTTGATCGGGTCAAACAATCACGGCAAATCCGTGGTGTGGTAACAGCGCGTGATCCGATGGCTTACCAGCAGGCACACACACAGGCACGTAGCTGTCAGCTCAGCTGAATCCCTTCCCTCCCGCGACAGGCCACCACCACCACTTGCACTTGGTCCTCGACGACACGACAAGGCCAGTCGCCACCGAGCGTGTGTGATGGACAGTGGACTGGCGTGGCCTTGAACGCGTCGTCGTCGTCGTCGTCCAGGTCGGTCCGGCCGCGGGCGCACGCACGCACGAGAGCCGGAACAAGTCCGGGGAAACGGGGAGGGCGTCAGCCGTCGGGACGGCCCGGGCGATGGCCGACCCGGGGACAGCCGCGATCGCACCGGGGGCGCGGCTGACCTGGTACCATCGGTTCAGTTACTGCAGGCAGCGACGGGCCAGCGGGAATAGTCTGGCACGACGCGGGAGATGGGGGAGACCTGGGGAACCCCGTGAGTCACCGCCCCGGCGCCCGCCGACAGGCGGCAGCGCCCAGCGTCCCTGTTGGGCAACCACGCGGCACGCGGCGCCGCCCGTCGCCGTCACCGGGGTCAAGGCGGCATCACCAGCGCCGTCGCCCCTGACCACGGCAAGCAGAAGCAGAAGCAGAAGCAGTGCACGGCACCATGCAACTGGGCTCCGGAAGTCAAACCGTGAGCGTGGTGACCGTGCGCACGGCGGACTGCTGCCACCCCGCATGCGTGCGTGGGACAATCGTTGCCACCACCGTGGCACACTGGCACTGCCAGTGGCAGAAACACAAATGCCCCAGGCTCCCAGATTTCTGAATGATTTTCTGACATTAATTTACAGTTGCCACCACAACAACAGCAGCACAAGGAAGCTTTATGCAACAGCCAACCGAGAGACCGTCAGCTAGCTGAATACGGCTCCGGGCTACATTTTTGAGCTAATTTTTGCCCAAACCTATCAAGTCTTTCACCTCTACAGCTCTCTCCAAAGCATAAATAACACCACAATTATCATCACAACAACAACTGAATCTATCCGACCGGGAGCCACACGATCAGACTCCATCAGGAACTAAAGAACAATAACAAGGTACACTAAAAACAACAGCAGCAATTCCTCGTGTTAGCGATGTTAAGCATCAGCGCTTGCCTGCCCACCTGCCCTAGAGCTTCAGGGTCAGCTCCAGGTCGTCTGACCCAGAGTCCTCGTGGATCCGCTCGCCTTCCCACGCCCTCACCAGCCCAGGAGCCTGCTGAGCGCCGTTCGTGCTGCTCCCGAACGCGAACTCGTCGGAGACCGCATCCATCATGTGAACGTCTGAATGCCGGGGCATGCCCGGGATCGCAGGGGAGCAAGTGCCGCTCTGCCCTGGCGTGCACATCCTCGATGATGAATTGCCGACTGGAATAGACTCTTTGAAGACGCTGAACGGATTAGTGGACACGAGGCTAAAGGTCGGAGAATTTGGGCTGGTCGATGAGATTTGGATGCCGGCAAGCCATGCCGGGTCTGGAGCAATGGACCGCCCGGGGCTGGGCGGGGTGGAGTTCACTATTGTGGGGCTGTTTGCACCGTGCCATGGAGGCTGGACGGTTGCTTCATCCCAGTCTGTCTTCATCCGAGGCGTTCGGGCAGACGGTGAGCTTAGAGGAGGGGTTACTGGAGCACTGATTGAGCCACCGTGGATCAGCAGTGGTGGGAGAAGCGGGTGTTTCTTTGACGGAGTACCGTTGGAGAATGTCTTAAGCCATGGCAGGATTGGATTGCCGTCGATACCACCATTGGCCATTTCGTTGGGAGGAAGGAAGGGGGAAGATGCACCACTGGGGAATGAAGAGGAAGTAGGGCTTGCATTGTATGATGCGCGCGGACTGACTTGGTATGATGAGCATGGGCTTGGTGACACGGAGCATCCAATAGGATCCATGCGTTCCATGGGCTTGCTTCCCTGTAGGAGAAAAAGGAAGACATGATTAGTTGTAATATCACTGGAACCATTCGATTAACTGGAGTAATAAACTAACAGAACCAATCTCCTTGAACTACTAGCAATAATCCATGAATCTGTTATCATCAGCTATATCCGTTGCGAAATATAGGAACCAAAAATCTTTTGTAAGTCGACCAACATAGTTGAGAATGGCAGATTCGGAGTACTATCTGTAATAAAGTTGTGCCTAAAACAGTTCAGTTACACGTGCAACTGCTTTTGCAAGGATCACACTGCAAATCATATTTTTCCAGTCTCCTTAGCTGGAACTGGAAGAGCATCAATACACAAGTGCCAAGCAAGTAAGAGATGCTCAACATTATGCCCCAGGACAGTGAGTAGCGACATGACTTGTGAGCTACTGCAAATTTAAAGCGATTGATGAACTAGACAATGGCAACTTGTACTTGCATAGAATTGATTATCTACGTGCATAGCAATGCGCCAATCAACCGATTCGGTACCCAAACTAAACTCAGCACATCGCCCTGCTGGTCCAATGCGCGAAACAGGGCTGCAGGAGCAACAGCGAAATGCTGGAACAGCAGCAAAGCCACACCTAGAGGGTCGGAGCAGTAGCAGAACTGGATGCCCAATCCATGCCAGCCGCCTCCTTTGCAATCCCCGGAAAATCTAACCCAAGCAGCACCTTCTCCGTCAAAATTTGCAGCTACGCGAAGCGGATTCTCCACGAACGAGTCAATCACTCCACCCACCCCACACCACCCGTGCGCGGTCCAGACTGGCATCCCGTACCTTTTGCCCATCGTCCACGTGCAACACCCACCCACCCACCAAAAAAATGGAGGAAAAAAAAGCTGCAAGCTTGTAGTAGCTAGGCAGCTAGCTACACACAGTTCACACCACGCCGTACAGCAGGCACCCACCCAACCCACGCACGGCGCAAGCTAAGGCTTCGAGATCGACGGAGTGAGTAGGGGATCAAGAGAGGGAGGCCACGAATCGGCGGGGGCTGTGGCTTGGGGACTTCAGGAACGACAGGGAGAGACGAGATCTGCCAGCGCGAGCCGGGGGGCGCGAAGGAGCAGCGGCATACCTTGCGGTAGGTGGTGCCGTCGGGCTCGACGACCCATCCGGCCTCGTTGCAGAGCGCCTTGAGCACCTCGTTGTTGTCGCAGTGCTTGGGCAGCTTGTAGCCGCCGTGCGCGCGGAGGCCCGCGAAGATCTTGGCGGCGATCGCGCGGCGGCGGCGCTCCCGGCGCTTGTTGTTCTCGCGCTCCCTCCACGTGGGCATCCGGCCGCCCGCGCCCGCCGCGCCCAGGCCCCCGCCGCCACCACTCGCCATGCGGGGACGCCCGCACAAGCTCACAGCTCGGCTCGCGGAGGAGGGAGGAGGGACGGTCGTGACGAAGCCGGACCGCGGTCGCCGCTTGCGCGCTCGTCTGGGCGCTGCGGAGGAGGCAGAGAGCGAGGGAGCGAGAGGGAGGGAGGGAGAAAAGGGGGGGAGAAGCGTGAGGCGAGAAGAGATCGCACGGAAAAGGCAACACGGCGCGCGAGGCGAGGGAGACGGGGGTGGGTGGGTGGGGGGTGAGGGGAGCAGTGGCGTGAGCATTGAAAGGCCCCGCGGCCCGTGGTGGAAGACGACAATGCCCCTCGAGGAGCGGCTTGTATTTCCGCGCCTGCCACTGCCACTGTGCCCGTGCGCCCGTGCGGTGCGGGCCTGAGGGGGAGTATGCGTGCGCCTGAAGCGATGCCCCGCCCGTCCCGCGGCCGGGGGTCTGGCAGGGGGCAGAATGGGAAAACCCAGCGCTACTACCAGACAGGGGGCGGGCAGGCCACGAAGCGTGTCTCCGCCGCGCCCGGCGCGGCGCGGCGCGGCGCGGTCCACGTCGAGCGGCGCTGCACGTGGGCGCCAGTGGGACGCGGGGCCCACATGGCGGCCGGAGGGACCGCGGCGTGGGGTGGGGGAGTAGTACGACCGGAGCTGGCCCACCGCGGGAAGGGGGACACGTGAGCGGGCCCACCGTTCGCTTTTACGGATCACGCCTTTATTTTCTTCTCTTTATTTTCTTTGCATAAAATATTGTTTGCTATAAATTTCTCTCTCTCTGTCATTAGTCACCCGGCTAGCGTCCTATGTATTTTAATCCACAAAAAAATTGTATAATCCCGTCTCGGCGTGCAGGGAGGAGGGCAGCGGCGGCCGCACGCCTGGACAGGAGAGCAGGCGCGCGGGCCGGGCACCGGACCGGACGGCTGGACGGAGCGCGAGGACGAGGAGGCCCCTCCGGCGGTCGACACGTGGGGGCCGTGCGGGTCCCGGCGAGCAGGGACGGCAGCGCCCGAGTGGGGGGCGCGTCGTCACGTGTGGGAACCGGGGGCTACCGGGGTCTCCCGTCTAGAACGGCGTGTGCGGCGCGGGAGGCGATTGAGATTTCGTCGTCTACGCGCGCGCACCCAAGGCCCAAGGGCGACGTCGAATGTCATAAAGGTCAGTCGTGGTGGTGTTTATAATAATCCGAGTAGATCGAAAACACAATCTGAAAATCTCTCATCTCTTGACTCTGTCACTCAGCACGAACGTGTTACGTGTGCCTTGCTTGCCAAAAGTGCATCCGTCGAGTGTCAGTGTTGAGTTTTTCTTCTGTGATGTACAGTAAGTATTATTTTAAAAATAAGAGGAGGAAATTCGGTACTACTGTTCCTGTAGTATTCTGTCCGTTCTAGAAAAGGGTGCATTCTTGTTTTTTTCTAAAGGAGGCCAACAGTTTTAAGTTATTGTAGTATATTACTGTAGTCGGGGTGTTCGGCTGATCATATAAGTCGGTTAATAAAACAAGCCAGCTGATTTGCTGTGGGAGAAAAATATTATTCGAACCGCTGATAAGACAGGGTGGGTAAGTAGTAGCATTAACCTAACCATAAAAAGAACTCGCTGTTTTTTTACTGTAGGAGTACGAGTACTCCGTACGTAGTAGTACTACTGTATCGGGCTAGACTGGACGCACCAAGCAAAGATTCACACACGTTGAGACAAACAGTGCTAGTATTAGTGATCTTTTGGTGCGCCCGGTGTAGCGCTGCAGTGGGGGACTGACTGGTGGGGTCGGGTTGTGGAGTACGCACGCACGCGCACTGTGCCCTGTATCGGAACAGGGCGCTCAGCGTGGGCGGGACCCACCCACCACTCCAATCCAATCGCGCTACAGTACGGTACAGTAGCTAGCTAGGGTGGTGGGGTCAGGGGTGGGTGTGGGTGACGCCACGCCAGGAGGGGACAAACGCGGTTACGAGCGTGCGGAGCCGGGGCCGGGGGGACTGGGAGGGGTATTGGCCCTTGGCACTGTGTGGGTCACTGCGAGACTGCTAGGCGCGTGGGCTCGCAGTCGCAGCAGCACGTGAGCGGCGGGGGCCCGTCCCCGTCCCATCGGTTCCGGTTGCGCACGGAGGAGAGGCAGACGCCACGGCGGCAGCAGAGAGCAGAGAAGAAGCACAGCACTGCTGCCAACGTGCTGCCTGGTACCACGTGATCACGGAAACCCGGGGGCCCCACGTCGGCCTCATCCTCTCCTCTGCCAGTGCCCACTGCGGCGGGCGGGGCCGGCTATTGTCGTGGAATCATGTGACGCCGTAGTAGTACTTGTGTCACGCACGCCGGTCATGTCACTGGCCTCCCCCGTCCGTCCCGCCAGGTGGGTCCAGGCGCAGGTGAGTGCAGTGCAGGCAGCGGCCAGCGAGATGGAGCATCGCTCTCTCCCGACAGCAGTCCACACAGCGCAGCGCACTGACGGCACGGGCAGGGCTGCTCCAGCCACAGCCCACCGCGTGCCACCGTAGCACAGGAGCCAAGCGCCCAGAGCAGCACAGCCAGCTCCAGCTGCTGCTCCGGGAATGGATCTCCCTTCTCCGGCGGAATCGGGCCGACGGGACGGGAGACGAATGCTGCATGTTACGGGCCACGGAGACGGAGTGGAGTCCGCGTACCCACCACCGGTACTCCGCTAGAGTTCAGTCAGTGATACCCTCTTGGACCAGGACGTCGCCTTCATCCATCGGCTGGGCATATGAAACCGAGCTGCTCGATCCGCTCCTCTAGGCTCCAGCTGCTGCTACTACTCCCAAATGCTCCGTTCCCACCACTCCCAGTCCCAGCCCGGAAGTGGAGTACGAGTAGACTCTTTCTTCATGTTGAACGAGCCAGACCCACCACGCCAAGCATGCATACTACTCCTCTACTACGATACGAGTGTGGTGTGGAAAGCATCCACGAGCGGAGAGAGAGAAAAAAAAAACTAGAAAGCGACGGTGCATTGCATTAGCCTGGGAAAAGGGAGTCAAACTTTCCCGGTGTTCCCTTTCCTAGTGGTTGTACGACTGACTGTACGTAGTAACACTAGTATATTGACCAGTTGCTACCATGACACACGTACGATGATACGACACGCGTGGCTGGGGGCGAGATCCTCCAACCATGCCAATTGGAGCTGCTGGAGCACGCCGACGGCGGTGCTCACTGTATAAAAATCGCTCGCGGCTCGCCTAGTGCCTCACTCCCAGACGCATGGCCTGCCGGCCGGGCAAGGAAAAGTGTTTTTTACTACTAGTAGTTTCATTATACTGGCAGTGACAGTGTTATAAACAAAGAACCAACGTCAAGGTAGTAAAACTAGTACTAATACAGATCGTGACACAACACTCCTGCTGCAACCAATAGTTAAAATTGTTATTTTATCGTACCTGCAGGTAAACAACGTCACGTGGAGGTCAGACTGATGCTGGACGACCTGGGGGCCTCGCCCGCGGACCGCGGTGGCGAAACACTACTGAACCTTAACCCTAGTAATACAGGCTCCATCAGGGGAAACTTTGATTCCTGACACACACCAAAAAAAGAGTACTGTAAACACACACGAGGAGGAACACACCATATTCATGCTGATTGCTGAAGCTTCCTTCAGATACTAACTCTACGCCGTGCAGTAGACATCAAAATTAAACTGATTCCTTACATGATTTCTCGCAGTCTTACGTTCCAACGGGGGTCCTTCATCAAGACTCACTCCTCTACTAGTACTAGATACGTTTCACGCTAATAACTATGGATGAAAAAAATGAAGAACAAGTCACATCACATCCTAGGATACATACAGTGAAATTGGCACGATGACTTCCAACAGCATGTAACCTTAAACAAGAGTCGTCAAGTAACCATAAACAAGAAATATCATCGTCGATAAATAATTGTTGTCAAACATGTGATGCTTCAGAGACAAGGAACTTGACAAAAACGAGCTGATCATCATCTACTAAGGGGAATGAACTATTATGTCATCAAATTGCTCCACCTTGAGGTCGCCGTCAACAACCAGAGTTCCCTATACATCGTTAGGCAATTCAATGCAGATATAGCGAGATTGTCGGCACATCAAGCAACCATGAGGAGACCTGATGCTTATCCAAGATTGCTGGGCGTTAGCTGTCTTCAGTGTTCACTCTTATCAGAATCCAAGAGTCCAGATGCCAACCGACTGATGTGAGATCTCATCGCTTAACAGCGCTGCCAAAACAAACCAAAAAGGACAGCTTAGTGCCATGAATGAAATAAGTAAACGCTCGAAGTTAAAAGTGCTGTATATATCTCCCCTTATTTGTTTGATTGAACCTGATTTCATGAAACTTGAACGAAATGGAGGCAGGAAACAATAACAGTACTATATATGAATAAGAAAAGGAGCTACAAAGCGATGTGCATCTCAAGTCTCTACATACTATGTACTTCGTATCTATATAGTTGCACAAAAGAAAACAAGAACCATTAAAAAAACAAAAAATAACTGGGGTTCACCACTCTAACCTAGACGGAGCGATTGCGATATCAGCGTCAAACATAGGCCTCCGCAATTTCCTCCAAATAAATGCTGACAGCACTGTATTTAGAACTAGAAGGACAATAAAACTGGCAGGGTTCTGCTCTGGATGTTCAGCAATTAACCGCTAAGATTTATGGTGTCCTTTAGCAGCTTGCAGACGCTAGCTTTTATCTCATCAGTAACCTGGAGTTGCTGTGGGCAAGCATCCAGTACAAACAAAGAAATAACTCTCATCGTGTCCGATAGAATCACTTTATTATGCCTAGTCACTTCCTGGTTCACAAACTTGCACGAACTTCTCAGTTTACAAGAGCTGCATATCTGAAATGGGGACAAGAGTAAAAAGTTAGCCTTGGCCATATGTTAAGAGCCCCCTTTTGTTTTTCTCTCCAGGCAACTACCCAACCAAGTAACTATGTAAACTTACTTTCTCTTCCTGGATGTTGAAGAAGGCTCTCAATCGTTTTGATGCGAAAACCGTTCTTCGCTCAACAGTGGGACATCCAAACAAGGCAACCTTCTTCAAATCACTCCCTGACAGCCATCTGCCAGCAATATAGAAAATATTCAATACAGACATATTTAGTGATTGAAAATATTCAATTCAATAGCAGAAATATAGAAAATATTCAATAGCATCCAAACAAGGCAATCTTCTATAAATCACTTCCTTTCCTTTTTCACTTTAGCTGACTGAAAATGCTATATCCATACGAATCCATACCCAGAGCTACAAAAATGTGGCCAGTCGCACTGCAGAATTTCAATCATTATGCAAGTTTTCAAATCAACGATGGGGTTCATTATTTACCAAGATCTCTTTTGCACCAAGAATCAAGAATTGGCAGTATCCAAAGGATCATAGATTCAATGAAGTTGTTTATATAATACATGTATTTTAAATAATTTCCTTAATAATTCATCCTGTACAATACAAATATATTAAAGCCTGAACCACATGGAACTAAGTGTAATATTTTGTGAAGAAGAAACATGAATGTCCTCCTGGATACAATTGTTCAACAGCAGACAGATTTAGTTACAAACAAATTACTGCAACTTCCTTTCTCTTTCACTTTAGTTAATAGAGACTGATAAGCTCATACAAATGAAAAATTTACATACCGTGCTAAGTACTAAATCCAGACCAGTACCATTGCGGAATTTTATTATTTATGCAAGGATTCAAATTGAAGGTGGGGCATTATCCTTTACCAAGATCCTTTTTGCCACAAGAATCATGAACTGGCATCATCCAAAAGATGGAAATTTTAATAAGGCAGTTTGTATAACATTGATGATTGCAAATAGTTTCTTTAACAATTTATCCTGTGAAATACAAATATATTAAAGCTCGAACCACATGGATGGAACAAAGAAGTGTGATCTGTGATCAGTTTTATGAAGATGAAACACAAATGTCCTCTACATATGTTCAACAGCAGACACATTCCAGGCAAAGGGGGATCAATCAGAGGAAAAAAAATGCATGGTGGCCTGGCTACGGTGTGGCGGCCAAAGGAGATAGGAGGGCCTGGCGTAACCGACCTCAGGCATACTGGGATCGCTTTACAGACACGATGGCTCTGGCTACAACACAAAGATGTAGATAGAGCTTGGGCCAAGCCACCCATCAAATCCTCACCAGAAGTTCAAGCCTTTTTTCGCGCCTCGACGTTCTCCATAGTCGGCAATGGGCGGAACACGCTTTTCTGGACAGATAAATGGATACAAAGGCAACTCGATCCAAGACCTCTAGAAACGGTGCTGACCTAGAAACAGTACTCGTCGACCTCATCCCTCGATGTTTCCTACATCACCAAACTGTAGCTGCAGACCTAGAAACAGTGCTTGTCGACCTCGTCCCTCGACGTTTCCTGCATCACCAAACTGTAGCTGCAGCACTACCTAATGGCAACTGGATCAGGCAGATCACCAGGGGACTGTCGATCCAGGCCATCGTTGAGTACCTAGTTACCTACAGGTGCGGAATGCGGTCAAAGACATAGTGCTCACAGTCTCGGAGGACAAGCTAGTCTGGCAGTGGACAACGAGCGTTGAGTTCTCAGCGAGATCAGTTTACAAGGCACTTCATACTTGATCCACCACCCAACCAGGGTATGAGTTGATCTGGGCTATGTGTTCCTGTGGCTAGCGCTGAGACGCCGACACTAGACAGTGGATCGCCCGACGAAGGCATGGCCTAGAGCGAATGAGTACTGCTTCCTCTGCGACCAGAGACAGAGTCCATCGATCACATTCTAGTCTTCTGCTCCTTCTCCAGGAACCTTTCTTCAAATCACTTCCTTTCTTTCTTTTTCACTTTAGCTTATTGAAAATACTATGTTCATACGAATCAATACCCAGCTACAAAAACCTGGCCAGTCATATTGCAGAATTGCAATACTTATGCAAGTTTTCAAATCTAAGACAGGGATTTGTCATTTACGGATTTACCAAGACCTGTTTTGACCCAAGAATCATACCTGGCAGTATCCAAAGGATCATAGATTCAATGAAGCAGTTTATATAACACTGATGCATTGTAAATAATTTGCTTAACAATTTGTCTTTGTACGATACAAATATATTAAAACTGCAACCACATGGAACTAAAAAGTGCAATATTCAGTTTCTACGAAGAAGAAACACGAGTGTCCAGTGTCCTCCAGGATACAAATGTTCAACAGAAGACAGATTTAGTGACAAACAATATTTCTGTGAGTTCCTTTCATTCACTTTAGCTAATAAAGATTGTTAAGCTCATACAAAAGACCAGTACAAAGTCCAGACCAGTACCATTGCAGAATTTGTTATACATATGCAAGGATTAAAACTGAAGGTGGGGCATTATCCACTACCAAGATCTGTTTTACCCCCAAGAATCATGACTTGGCATCATCCAAAAGACGGAAAATTTAATGAGGCAGTTTTGTATAGTATTGATGATTGCAAATAGTTTCCTTAACAATTTATCCTGTAAGATACAAATATATTAAACATCAAACCACATGGATGAAACAAAGAAGTGTCATATGTTTTATGAAGATGAAACACAAATGTTCTCCAGGATATATATGTTCAACAGCAGACAGATGTAGTGACAACTGACAATCAATTGCTCTGAAACTTGTTCTTTTTCACTCTTTAGCTAATAGGAAACTAGTAATGAGTTCATACAAAAAAAAATGCACTATCCATACCCTGATAAAGTGATAACTACAGAATCTTGGAGAGTAACATTGCAGAATTTAAATACTTATGCAAGGATTCAACTTGAAGGTAGGGTCTTATCATTTACCCACATCTGTTTTGGCCCCAAGACTCATGAATTTGCAGGATCCAGAGGAAGGCAAATTCAATGCAGTGGTTTATATAATATTGATACAAATATCTTAAAGCTTGAACTAAGAAGTGTATTTTTTAACGTATCTAAGAAGTGCAATCAGTTACTGAGAAGAAGAAACTTGAATGTCCCCCAGGACACAGACTGCAAAGGCTTTACTTTGCAGCATGTAGGAAGTATTCGAAAACAACATATGGGCAATTTCACTTTTGATCGGCTATTTAATTACATTAGATTAAATTCATAATCTAGTTGCTTGCAATGCGAAGCATCAACTAACGCTAACAGAGATGCATCCAGAGCAAAAGGTCGACAATTGCAACTAATCCACTCAGCATATTCCATGACATCATAACACCATTGATTGTTAAATGTGGCGTACAAATTTGAAAAGGCTCATATCATCCTCATCATCAATCCATAACCAGCACACAAGAAGAAACATAAGAACTCCTGAGAGGTACACTCAATGCTAATGAATACAAGCTATGCCTGTAAAACGAAAGCACAGCTACTTCTCCCAAGGCGGTGGAATTAGTCAACACGGCAAATGTGCTATCTTAACATCACCGACCAAAACAACGGCACATTTCGAAAAGTTCTCCCTGGTTTCGCAACCCACAAGAACAGGACAAGTTAACTGTCAAATTACTTGCATCAGTCTGGACCTAACCAAATTGTGAAAGAACACGGATGTGCTCCAGGACACAAATTGCAAGGGTTTACTTTGAAGCATGTAGGGAGTATCTGAAGACAACAAATTTGTCCCTCACTTAAGTTATTTTAAGTACATTTTATTAAATGGTTAGTCCAGTTTCTTTCATTGCTTGCGATTTGGAGCATCAGCTAACACTGAGCAACCATAGTTCCGCTAGGCGACGCCTAGGCGGCGACTAGGCGCGCTTAGTCGCTAGGCTGAGGGTGTCCGCCTCGCCTATGGGGGTAGTCGGACATCTAGGCGCCGCCGGGAGGAAAGCGGGCCGCCGGCGTGGCCAGGAGGCGGCTGGAGGAAGGAGGCGCACCGCGAGCATCACTGGAGATGGGGGAGGCAGGAGGAGGTGCGCCGCGCGCGTCGCCGGAGATTGGGGAGGAGGCGCGGCCATGCACATCGCCGGAGATGGGGGAGGAGGCGCGGCTGAGCACGTTGCCAGAGATGGGAGGAGGCGCGCCGCGCGCGTGGGGAGCAGAGACGGGCGGAGAAGGAAAACAGAGTGCATGCGGGCATGCGGCAGAGGGAGACGGGAAGCAGATAAGGTTTCTGCGGTTGGGAGAGAGGTGGAACGGGTGCCAGGATAAGTTGGGCTGGGCCTTTTTTTATGGGCCTTTCTTCCAATTGTAGGTCCAGAGGTCTCTTATTTCTTCTTTTATTTCAGATGATTTAAGGCAATCTATATGTATGTGTATAAAAATGAAACGCCTAGAAAAACGCCTAGGTGCGCCTAGGCACAATTAATCCCGCCTAGGCGCTAGGCGCAGGGTCAGCGCCTAGAATCCGCCTAGCGCCTAGCTGAACTTTGTGAGCAACAAGTCAATACTTGCAACTAATCCACTTTCCATGACAACATGAGCCCTGTTGGTTGCTGGAATGCAGTGTGAAAATTGAAAACCTGAATCTCATCATCGTCATTGATTCATAACCAGCAAGTCTTGGCTTGGAATACTAGGAGAAACACTAGACAGAGCTCGTGAGATAAATTCAGTGCCAGTGATTTCAATCTATGCGTGGAAAACGATACACTCGTTGCCAACGATTTCGAATTTAAAACCCATTGAATTGAAACAATAAGCGCAGGAGCAACAAGAGGGGCGGAGGTGGGGCTCACTTGGCGACGGGCTTGTGGTCGTGCCCGAACCGCTCGGCGGCGGTCTTGACGGCGTCAGGCGAGACAGCGTGCGGCGCCGACGAGAGGTCGGGCCCCGGGAGGTAGCCCCCTCGTGGAGCCGCCGCAGCAGCGCTCCCGCCTCCTCCTCCCACGGCTGCCTCGGTCTGGGCCTGGGCCCCCGCCGCGGCGCCTCGACGCCCGGGTCCGGCCGCGGTCGAGGCTTCGGGTTTCGGAACAGCGAGGAGAGCTTCGGCGGCGCCGCAGCGGCGGCGGCGGAGGACGCGGACGCGGTGGTGGAGAGCCGGCGAGCGGCGGAGAGCGCCATGGGTTTAGTTTTTTTTTTTTTTACAACAATCCATGGGTTTACCACTGCGGCGGGGCGACGCCTACTGGCGCCAAGTAAGTGCATGAGGCGTATTCCTTAGAATCCGTATTCTGAGGAGGGAAACACTAATTGCCAATGGTAAAAACCCAGCGTTTCAAAAAAATGGTAAAAACCCAGAGTAATGGGCCCTACGTGGCTGTGGGTGTACAGTGGCTGCGTGATGATGGATCTTGTCTTTGGCTACGTTCTTGAACGTCCTATCCGAGGTTTGGGGTGTACAGTACATCTTGCAATATAAATGAGAAAGTTTTTGAGTTTAATAATATAGTAGAATTTGCATGTGAATTTCGCGAGGGGAAAAAACGATACTGTGACGAGCATGAAAAAAAAAAAATTACTGACGATCAGATTAGATCATACTACATAGCTTTTGTTATTTGCAAATTGAAGGCTATTATATTGTTGACTGATAGTTTCTTCACGTCATTTCTTGTGTCAGCAGTTTGTTTTAACTCTAATGAACCTGTTAGTTGTGCTTAAGGTTGCGACTTTAATGAAAACCGGGTCGTATCCACTGTCCAGTCAGAAAGAAGCGCAAAGGTTGTGAAGCCTGAAGGGGAGGTTGAGGATGTGCTCGTTGTCGTTGAGCCAGACACAGCCAGCGAGGAGAGGGCGGCTGCTGGTGGCAAGCCATCCACTGTCAGCTGGGCGACAGTGCCCTTCGCTGGCTGCTACTGCTACTTGACTATTAGAGCACACATGAGGTTCAGAACAAACCGATGCAGACATAGGAAATCACCACCACACCACACGTTTATATTAACCTTAAGCGCCGACTGCAACGATCTGATGGCTACCTCTAGCAACATTCCGAATGGAAGCTTTTCATGTCCTACTACGTACAGTACAGTACTAGGTAGGCGTCATCGCCAGAGCCGCAGCGCAGGAGTCGTCCATCTTCTTGCATTCTCATGGAATCATCAGACGACCTTGCTCACTCATGGAGTCATGGAACCAGACGGGGAGATACAGCAGGCTACAGCACATGACAAGAAATTGAGCACGCTGATTGCTGCATCGTCCAAGGCACTGCAACTGCAGGAGGCCAGACGTGCACATCGTTGTGTAGGATGTTTCGACGAGGTACGTACTACTCTGTTCATCCAAAATGCATGTCTGCTATGGAAGGAATATGTAGCAATGTGCAGTTTCGTTTTTCTCGCGATTCGATTCAGACAAGCCCGAACAACCGGGCTGTCAGATGTTTTAATTTTAAGTTTGAACAATGCAACCATATATGTATGTGCTGAACATGTTCCGATCCGTGATGCCAGGTGTTTTGCTTCACGCCGTACTTACACGATCTAAGCCTAGTCGAGATAGATATATGAGTAGGTCAATGCCATACACTACCACCATGCCGTGTAGCAACTCCAGTAGGCAGCAGTAGAATCAGGTGGTACAACTACTACTGCCTCCCTAGCTGGCGCTGACTGCTGCCACCTCGGAGCACGGTTTGTCTCCGGAGTCCGGACGCATGCACCAGCTAGCCGACAGTGGCAACTAGCAAGCAGCCAGGACGTTGCCAAGTGGGCTATCGTCATAGCCGAAGGCCGCAGCTGATCCACGGCTCCGGCTACGCTTGGCGTCTGTGCCACGACGACGACGGCGGGCGGAGACGGACGCCATTGATCGCCATGAGCAGACAGAGGGCGACGCATCGAAGTTGACTGCTCGGCATAGTTTTAAATAGCGGGCTATAGCGGCGCTTATAAAGACCGCTTATAACTTTTGAAAAGAGATACCGCTAAGCTATTATCATTTTACCGCTATGCCAATTATGACCGCTATATTACACTATATAGCACCACTAAATTACTTAGTTATAGCTTTGAAATAGCACCGCTATTTCAATTTCATCTATAATATTGACAATCTAGTTATTGTTTGCTTATAATTTATTTTAAAGTTTGTATTTTGGCAAATTAAACTCTTGAGTTTCATGAACCATGCTCCAATATCACATCAAGTAATATTTTCTACATCCCTAGTAGGCTAGTACCATAAAAAAACATATGTGTGTTCATCGATTTTATGATTGTCTTATTTTTTACTCAAATACTTGTAATTTTTATGGTTTTTTTATATAAAACGCTATCTATCATAGCTTCGCTTATAGCTGCGCTTATAGCTTTATAGCTTCTTGAAAAAAGATACCGCTTATTTGTTATCGAGGCGGACCCAGAAATTTTAGCTTCGGGTATTCAAAATATGAGGCTGTTGTTTTTTTTCACAACCTAAACTCTCCTAAATTCTAACACTTGTTATATCATGTAAAATCTTAAAATTAAATCAAAAAAGAGTAATCATCACCATAATATATTAGTAA
>JADLZL010005157.1:0-32152 GCA_015844335.1 Chrysopogon serrulatus
ACCCAAGGCGGTTGCCCTTCTCATGAATTGCGCTTCCTTTTCCACGGAGGATTTTTCGTTTATCACGCTTTCCTTCCCTCCAAACGCCGCCGCAGTATACGCTCCAGCCGGCCCAACCCATGATGGTCGCCGCCGCGCCGCCCTCCACCACCCCGCTCGCACCCCGGCCTACGCTCCTTATCGGCAGCATCGCGCCTGTCGCCACGCGCCCCATCTCGCACCGGGCCTTCATCCTCCCTCCTCCTGTCGCCCCTGTGCCGGTGCTTAAGCGTAATGGACAGCATCTGCAACGAGAGCTATGGGAGCGCTCAACGAGGAAGCGCTGCTCCGAGGCGGTGCCACCGGTGCAATCGCACCTGACGGCTCTGCGAAGAAGTTAGGTTCGGCATTAGTGTTTTTTTTTTTTGTTTTCCTTTTCGTTCTATACAGTGGATTTGTTTGTTCCGTTCTATTTTGTTTCCTGATTTTTTTGGCAGGCTTATACTCGGATGACAGCAGCATGCAATTTGAGGCGGCCAGGGAGTTTCAGAAGTTGCTTTCGATTGGTGTACAGCTTCCGTCGCCTGATGCGACTCGCAGAAGAAGTGGGCATATCTTCCTCTTAGATTTGCTGCGTATTGCATCTTGGTAGAAAATTTGGTTCTGTTTCCTATATATGCGTCCAGCTATTATACACATTTTAATTTAATTCTTCTTGTTGTATTTGAAGGGCAGAACGACAGATTGGATTTTAGACTATGCATCAATCATGGATTCATGTCCAACGTGACTCATCAATGGCGGTCAGGAATGATTTTCTTTTTCTGTCCCCGTGACTCAAGCCAACTAGGGTGCACTGCAGACTGCTGACTACCTTTCAACTGACCAAGGAGCAGGTTCGGACTGATCATCGCAATCCATCATAATTTGTTTTCTTGCTTGCTAAGTTCCATCTTTGTTCTCAGAGTGTTTCTAGATTGAAAATTCGTTTCTTCTTGCAGTTTGATGGGCAACAAGTCAACGTTATGTAACAGCTTCCATTTGATTATTATACAGCCTGTTGCTCATGTAGCCGGTCTCTAATCAAGGGCACTTGGACTCGTTTGTTCTCACCACCGTGTCCCTCCGTGATGCACGTGAAGGCCGAGGCATAGGAGGAGAACGTGGAGGTTACGTCATATAAGATGAACGTCGCCCTGGTTGGCGAAGGGTTCGAGATGACAGTCACCCCGAAAGTCGCAGCACCGCCGACGGACGGCTCCATCCCCATCTCATGCTACATTTAGTTGTTCAAATTTGCATCTTAGTGGCCCTGGAGGTGTGGGTTGGAATAACCATCATTATATATTGAGTATATCCTGGTAATTCTGCATGCCTGCTTGTTGGAAAACAACATTGACCATAACCTGTTCCATTTTACTAATTACTAATGATTTACATGAAATTTCATTTGACCTCTGTCCAAATGTAGAGGTTGCATGCAGAAATTTTACTAGAGAACCACTCTAGAATTCACTATGATGGCTAGAAGGTATTTTGGCTTAACTTAGGTATGAGCTCCCAATATGATCTCCTGGTAATTTCCCACCTTCTATTTGTGCAAGATATGTTTTTGAATCTCATTTTATTGCTGCTTGCATATGACAGAGGAACTATAGAAAGTAAATATAGTAGCATGTTGACCAAAAAATACTGTGCCACAATATTATTGGGTGGATAGCTCGCTAGAAATTTCATCCATGGATTTGCTGCACTAAAATCACAAGGTTTCAATTCATATTTGATTAATTTGGATTTTGCAGTGTTTTCCCCATTAAGATTTTTCTTCAATCTCTAATTGCATGGTGTTTGTTTCCCCGGCAAAAGTTTCTGTCACATCGAATATTTAGACACATGTATGGAGTATTAAATATAGACTAAAAATAACTAATTTAACAGATTGCGACTATTTTGTGAGACAAATTTTTAAGTCTAATTAGTCCATGATTTGATAATTTGGTGTTACAGTAAATATGTGCTAATGAAGGATTAATTAGGTTTAAAAATTTCCTCTCACGGTTTAATGATGAGTTCTGTAATTTATTTTTTTTTATTTTTTATTAGTATCCGAACACTATAAATTCTAGAGTTGTTATGTGGAAAAATTGTTCTCAAACTTAGGGGTTTAGGTTTTATATATAAGATGATATACTTGATACTTTTTATGTAATGTTTAATCGTGATATGGTTCTTTAGTGGCCAAAGATTGTATTGATTCGATGGTGAATTACTAGAATATTATTCCAGTTTTATTTCAGATAGGACCTGATGTTTTGACACTATTAGAACTTCCAATAAAATATCAATAGATTAATATCGTTTTAAGAGCTTTTAGTAATTAAACAAAATATTAATAAATTAATATATAGAACATGGAAACAAAACAACTAAATAGAAATAGAACCTTGATTGACTATAATTCCTCCTCTACGAATAAAATTTTTAATACAATTTCTTATTTACGAATGAATTGTCTGAATAAGCACGTTCACGCACGTGCATGTTCACTAGTTTACTAAAAAGGCTTCTAGTTTCAAGGGGGGGGGGGGGGCTTCTTCTCCAAACGTTTTTCAAGATTTCTCGGTAAGGTTCCTCAGAAAAAAATAAAAATATGACTTCTCCTACGAATCCTTTGGTAAAATCCCTCCAGAGAAACCGGCGGAGAGCCTCCAAGGCACATCAAAAAAAATTTAGCTGATATATATTGGTATCGCTTTGTAAAGGTGCATAATTTTCAGCGTGACCCCAAGCGGTGCCGGTGCGATGGATGCCGCATCGTTGCGGTTGCGGTGGCTGTGGTCGCGCTCGCGGGCCTTGTTAATGCTGGTACGGTGACCAAACGGGCTCCCAACGGCCTTCATGCATGGGATAGGGTCTATTTGCTTCCGTTTCCGCGGGTTGAGGTCTTACCGGACCTATTGCATTACCAGAAAGCCCAAAGTGTGTAAGCTGTCGGCTCGACGTCCAAAGGGCCTAATTCAGCTGGTCATTTTTTTCCCTAAAAGAATTCGTCCACTCAGATTCAAATCATGCACTTAATGCGAAGGAGGTCTATATCTTTATGAATTTTATTTAATTTATAAAACTTAACAACTCTATTTTTTCAGTAGTAGGCTTCATGTATGGCTCTAGTACAAAACATTTCAACGGTTCAGCAAAACATTGTTATGCGGCAAACCAAGCGTAGCTGGTTAGGTTTCTTGTTTCAAAGCATGTCTATCCGAGTGAAAGTTCTTGACTCGCCACAAAGAGTCAGAGGCATGCTAAACTGTCTGGGAGAAGTTTTCTAGTGAATGTAGAGAAGCGAGAGCCGTTTTGAGATAAGAAGCCGGAGCCAAAGAAGACGGAGCACTCGAAGAGGAGGAGCCCCGCCCGCTAAACGAGGCCTGAATTCCTTTGATACATATAGTTTGTTCCTTCTGGCGGTGCTCCTGATCCGAGAGCTAGCTAGCTAGGAGTAGTTTATCTACTTTAATCTGCAGGGCTCCAATCCAATGGCCAAATCTCAGAGGACTCGCATCACGAACTCTCCCTGCAAGCCAATTAGCACACACGGCCGGGTCCCCCCAGTTAAAGTAAACCTTGCTCTTTATTTGTATGCAGATCCAGATCCGTACGCGGCGCCTCCCTCACACAATGCAAGCCACAATATAAATGGGGGTAATATACTATACTACTAGTGGTACAATAATATTAGCATAATACCCCGTACAATATATATAATTCAATTAAGAAGCAAGACGGAGTGGCAAATGTGTACAAGCGACGCGAGCTATCAATGTCCGCCGCTAGCTCCGTCCGTGGCTGACTTGGCTTTCCGCTTGTTGCTTGCTTGCTTAAAGAAGAAGAGGCAATGCATGCAAGAGATCCAAGGAGAAACCATCAATGCCTAAAATTAATTCCTTGCTTCTTTCGTACTACTCCAATACTCCATGCACGTATATACTCCACTACACTACTACTAGTAGTAGTACATACGTAGTACTGTACTAGTGTAGGATGTTGAGAGTAGTAGCTATATCACAGTCACAAGGATCGTGGTACGGTGCCACGTTCCACGTATCGGGACCGTGCGTTCCCATACCGAAAACGTGGATCAGTTTCGTACCAATAGTGGAAAATTCTTTCTCAACGAGCGTTCCACGTTTCACGATCCTCGTTCCTCGTACCTACGTACCGAAAACTTTTGTGACTGTGAGCTATATATCTCGGTGGTCGGTTTTTTGGGCGTCGCCTACTATACTACCACCACCGACACAACGCAAACGCAACCGCCGTGACCGAATGAATATGAATAATAAACTTCTGCCTGCCACTAGAAGTTGAATGCCGGAGGTAAGAAAGCCCAAGAATGATGAGGATGCAGTGGGTTTTGCCGCCTACCGTACCGTCCCCGTAACGTACGGCACGTGCCCGTCTATCCAGCCATGTGGCGTACTACGTCAGGCACGGCACGGCTCAGCAGCGCATGCTTGGTCCTGCCGCCGATCGATCGTGCCACGGTGCATTTCCAAGCTGGCGCTGCTCTTCGATTTCCTCTGACTATTATTGTCATGATATATTTTCTATGTTCAGACGTTTTATTTCATTTTATTTTATTTCGAGTATTATGTATCCAGACATGACACAATATATGTACATTTGAAACTAGAGAAATAATAAAAACATCTTGTATATATATGTAATTTAGAATGGAGACAATAGTATTCATACAATACCGTAAGGGAAAGGTATTCATATACGCAAGCGGTCGTAATGAATGGTGCTGCCGTAGAAGGTATACATACCGTAGTTAGGCGTTGTCGCGCGCACTTTTCTAATCATGTAATTTTAATTTGGAATGGCTTTGAACGCTCGGTTGGCTTGCCGCAATAGAAGCGGGTGGTTCAACGTCGAACGCCTTGTATTCTCTCGTATCGTATTTGTTTGCGGTTCGCGAAAAAAAAAAACGAATCGTACCCTACGTACTGAACGTCGTATAGTCATCCGATTCCTGGTGATGGACGCCACCTCGTACCACTAGTACTAGGCTACTACCCCGATCATCTGCTGTCTGCTCTGCTATCCTGGTGCGCGGCCACCACCATTAGTGCGGCGTCGTTCGAGATAGTTGTGTACTCCCTCCATCCCTAAATAATCGTAAGAAGATGTGTACAATAAATTTGACTTGAATTGTCAGAAAAAATACGTGCAATAATATTTATATTTTAAATAATTTTGTTAAAAAACTAGATCAAAAGATCTTTTCGATAATACTAATTATAATATTAATTGATGATATTTATTATTTATTTAAATTGCCGGAATTTGTTTATCGGGAAACGAAGTGACAATTATTTAGGGACGAAGGATTACGTACTCTTACGGGCATGCAGCCCAGAAAGGAGTACCTGTACCTCTTTAGCTTTTGTACTACCTTCCTGATTGATTGCTCTGATTTTGTTGCATTGAACTTGAACGGAACGGATTGATTTTTCTCCCAAAAGTAGAGGGTGGAACTCCGGCACCATCCATGCATCGCATGCACTACTCGTGGTAGTGAACATCTAATCTAATAATAAAAAAATACGTATACTATACTAGTACTCTACTCCACTCTACTCCAGCACCTCCCATCAGGCCATGCATGAGTCCATGACTGTGCATGGCGTGCGCCAGCAACATCGTGATTTCGAATTTCATTCGTATTGTATAATAGTACTAGTAGATATAATACTAATGTAAGCAGCACAAAAGACGGATGATGCTTTTAACGCACGAGAAGACAGAAGTTTCTCTCTCTTCTCTTTTTTTTTTTTTTTGGAGCAAAAAACGATCCAACAGCAGTGGCCTCCTCATCCCTGCCTGATTCAGCAGCGCTTGCAGGCGCCAGTCCTCCACCGGTCCACCAGCGGCCGCCAGCTCAAGCACACGGAGTTGGCGCCGACACGCGCGGAGTGCCACCGATGGTGTCATGCATGGTGTGGTGTGGTGTGGCGCCCGCCGGGGCTACCGCTCGCTGCCCTGCAGTCTGCATCGCCCAAGCGCTGGTCGCGCTTTCGGCGGCATCAATCAGGTAGGTAAAAACTAGCTGCTCTCCGTCTCCGGCTGGCACGCATGCATGCATGCATGGATCTGCCGGACCTGTGTGTGCATGTGAACGCGCAGGTAGCAGCAGGTTGTGTGTGTGTGTACGCTACGCCCGGACGAGGACGAGGACGAGGACGACATCCCGTTCCCACGACGCCGAGCTGGGCTGTGTGTGGCCTGTGGCCTGTGGCCTGTGGCTGTGGGCAGCAGCGCCCAAGCGGGGCTGCGGGGGTTCACGCATCACGCGCGCCCGACCGCCCGGTACACAACGGATTTGACCATGCATCGCCGTCGCGTCGCCTTGTTTTGGCCTCACATCCCATCCCGCGCGCGACATCTGGCCATGCGTCTATACGGTACTGTGTAAATGCATGTGGCGGGCCGGGCCAGGCCGAGCCGAGTCGACCTTTCACCTTCCTGTGTTGGTCGTCACACGTAGCACTTTCCAGGAACCGGGCGTCACTAGCTGCTGTCGCCTGTTGGTCGGGAACGCCGGGGGCGGGCGTGCGGCCACGATTTGTGCCGCTCCAGATCGACAGCAGAGCAGCACCGAGAACGCGCTGGGCTCCCCATTTTCTTGTGGCCTCTACAGCTACAAAAATGGTTAGATGGCCACAGCAAAGGTGACGTGCTACCGAAACGACTGTGACGTACGATGCGGGAACGCAGGTCCCCGCGCGACGTACGTGGTCCAGGCGCCGCTGAATTGGCTTGAATATACGTACGCGTATATATGGACCGCGCGCGCCCTGACATATCCATGCATACCATACTACTGTGTGTATACGTACGTACGTGGTCCATGCACACTGACGTATTACGTACAAACTGTAGTATAGTGAATGAGACACGCCATCTTAGGCACATTGTCCTGTTGCCCGGATATATAGCGCCAGGCAGGTACTACTACGTGGGCAGGCCGCAAGCGACAGGAGGGGCGAGCCGTACGTGTATGCCCGTATGCGTCCAGTTGAGCCATGTGTCACGGTGGTCTCGTCCCCGTGCGTGGGCCTGTCTCCGATCGACCGCATGCAAATGCAAAGCGGCGGCCGGTCACCTGCCGCCGCGGTGCGCGTACTACGTGTGCGTGACCAATGCAAGGCAGGTGCGGCAGAGCCAAGAGCCCAAGAGGACTGATGAGGAGTGTGGTTGACCAGACCACGGTCGCCGGCCGCCCGCGGCGCCACGCGGAGATGGGTCCTTTGACACTTGGCCTAGCTAGCTTTGGTGGTGCTACGGATCGGAGACGTGTCCGTTCGTGCGGTGTGGCCGCAACGCGTGCAATCGATCCACTAGCGAGTAGCGACATGATCCGAGCGAGCCGGCCGCTTAATTTCTTCTTTTCCCCACTAGCGACCAGCCAGCGATCGGAGCCATTTTCCCCACTAGTAATCGCCTCCTTTTTTCCTCCAAAAGCTCGCCACACGTACGGATCGGAGAGTGTGCTTTTGTTAGCGGTTTTTTTTTGTAGGTGGGGAGGAGGAGTGGTGCCTCGGCGACCCCCGCCGGCTAACGTACTAGTGCGCGCGGCTGCGCTGGACGTTTTGGCGTATCCTCTCACTCCATTGTGCTTGTGCACGCCCACACACATCGTCACTCGCAAACGCCCAGACACCGCTCCACCGCTCATGTGTCGTCCTTATGCTGGCCAAGCCTCAAACGCTACATCTAGAAGGAGGAGGAGGAACGTGGCACCGAGGAACGAGAATGCAACGAGGTCCCCAACTCTGCTCTCCCAAGTCCCAACACTACTCCAACGCCTTATTCAGATTGCAAGAGTTAAAAAAATTTATGCACTTGTATTTGGCAAATATTGTCCAAGCGTGTATTAATTAGGTTTAAAAGATTTGTCTCGTTATTTACAACTGAACTGTATAATTAGTTATTTTTTACTTATATTTAATGCTACATACATACGGATAAAAATCGATATGATGGAGAGAATAAAAAATCTGAAATTTTTAGAGGTAAAGAGAACTATAAGCCTTAACGAATACTATGAAGGAGCTAAAGTTTTTCAGTCACAGATCCACGCATGCCATGCATGCCTGCCGACCGAATTGAATGGCATGTGCTCTGCCTCTGATCGTTTTATTACAGCATCGGCACGCACCGCGGGACTTCCCTTGCACCTCAGACCTCTCTTGCATCTCGGGACTTCCCCCAACCCCGTTTCTAGGCACCGTACCCATGCCATGTCAAAAGATGCCCTGCCACTTTGCCTCGTGTAGTCATATCCCCCGGCGTGGTTGGTACTGTAATAATCTGATGCATGTAACGAACCTGTCAGTGCTCGCTGTGTACTCCTACTAGTACTAGTACCACACACAGCGCAGGCGCAGCCAAATATGGCATTTCCCGTCCCTGCAGGCCACGGTGTCTCATGAAGAGTGATGAGATGAGACTTCATGTGACAATGCAATACCTTGAGTGCCACGCCAACTGCCAAGCACATTGCACATTTGCACTTCTACCTGGCTACAGTATACGAGAACGGAAGGAACGTTATTAACGTACTAGTACATTGAATGACACTCTGACACAGGAGAGTGAACGAACATCACTGCTGCGTCCTCGCTTGCGGAAATCGGGCATGTAAAAAGCAAAAAAGACAGGCATTTGTTAGTATTTTATCAGCTACAAAAGCGGCCTTGCGATGGTTAAAGGGGCATGCACGAGCACCCATTGTATAATGTACCAAGCTTAGCTCTTAAGTTCACTGCTGTGGTATGGTGTCTTTTAATTTGATTCTTTGTTGGCCTGCTGCTTGGGTAGGGGTATGTACATCTTTGCAGTTGCACGACACTACTCCGACAGCCTGAATATACACACAGGTGTACTACCAACGCATTGTCGTCGTCGACGTATTTCGGCAGTTCTTTTTCCCCTCCTTTACACGTGCAAAGCCAATTAGCACCATAACTAGCACCATAACTTGCAAAGGTGCCAACAATATGGAAAACCAGTGAGAGGCTTTGATGCTATTGATAATTGACTAGAAACATACATTCTCACATATTTAAGGTTTTAATTGGTTTTATGGAGGGTAGTTGGTACAACCATGCTATTCTCACTATCTCTAGTCTACCATATCAATTGGTTCCCCACTTGCTAAGTGGACAGCCATGCACTACGTCCTAATGAATAGCATGCATATGCTTCAAAGGCAATATTCGTTCACATACTTCCTCCTGTGGCCTCTGGTCTCATCACATTTGAGGGTTATACCTTATTCTTGTTTTGTGCGTTTTTGTATTATTTTGCGTGTTTCTCACCTTTGTGTTTTTTTTCATTCAAGCCATATCTCATGACCTGGGCTAGCTCTCAAAGGCACATGAAAACAAATAAATACTAGTCTTTATAAATAATATAATCTTACACTATTTTTATTGCTAATATTATAATATCCTATTTCGATCCACCAGCTAATAGTTAGCCACTAGTAATAGCTAGCTACAGTCTAGCTAATAAATAACTAGTTGTTTTTTAACTTAATAAATAACTAGTTGTTAACTGGACATCCAACTAACAACTAGTATTATCTAACTAGCTATTTCACCCGATTTATAGTACGTGGGAACTAAGACACTTCTACCTACCTCTATCCATGTGCTGTACTAATAACAGATATGCATTATAAATAAAACCATCAATACATATGTGTAGATAGCAGATCAAAATAGAAGCAACTACTACTATTGTTCTAAATCATAAGCCGTTATGACCTTTCTAAATGCTTTATTTTTACTTTATATATAGACAGAGTGTACGGATGCATGCCAAATGTTATGTATCTTAAAAACTTAATAATTTGAAATACAGGAAGTACAACAAGTAACCAGATAATAGCTAGCTAGCTAATTAGTTATGAGCTACTAACCAGCCAACTAGCTGATTTCAACAGAACCTAAAGTTGTTCATTACTCTACCAAACAAAACCAAGCACGTAGTAGAAAAAACCAAGCAGCACTAATTTCCTCCGTCACAGCTTTGACTTTTACCTTTGGAAACAGTTTCGGCCAGTAGTGACTAGTGAGGTTGCCAGCTCGGAGGGTCCCCTGCCTTTTTTCAAACAGGGCAGGTTCGTACGAATTTGCGACGGAAAGACGAGCACAAGGCCCCACTGTCAGAATTTGCCATCTCTAGATCGCAGTCGCAAGAGGAGAGGGGCCATCCGGCCATGGCCCCATGGCCAGCCACCCAGCAGCATGATGAGCTGCCATCTTTGTACTGCTCTGCTCCTCGTCTCCGGTGCGGCGGTGCCCTGCCCGCTGCCCCCGTACAGGTACACACGGGCCGCGGCTAGCCGGCTGGTCTCTTTTGCAATCCCCGTCTTTTCTCTCTCCTCCGTCCTCTCCCTCTTGTTACGCGGACAGGGCCTGGGAGTGGGAGGTGCCACAGCCATTATAATAGCACGCCATACGCCAAAAGCTCCACTGGAGCCAAGCAGCTGCTCCCACTGTCGCTCCTCCCAAGAACCCGCCCAAAGAATCCTAGAATCCAAGAAAGGCAGCACAAAAACAGGGGGAGGTCTAGGGGAGGAGGAGGAGGTGGTGCCGGAGGGGAAGACCAGTGTGTGAAGACCACAGAGTCTCGCACACTCGCACACCCCAGTGTGTGCTGTGGTCTTCCTCTTTGACCACCTTCTTGGAGCGGGGAGTTTGGGGCCATGGGGAGGTGGTGGCCGGCTGCCCTGCTGGGCTGCGCTGTGGCGGTGGCCGTTCTGGCGGCCGCCGTGGAATGCGCGGTGACTTACGACAAGAAGGCCGTGCTGATTGATGGGCAGAGGCGGATTCTCTTCTCCGGATCCATACACTACCCCAGGAGCACCCCTGATGTAACTGCATTCTTCAAAATCTCTTCTTTTTCCCCTGTTCTCCGGGGAGGTTCATGGCTGTGCTCAGCTGTTTCTTGTGAATGCTCTCAAAAGCAAATTGCTTTCCTACTTTAGCCGTCCTTTCTTCCCCGGTTAGTTTCTTGGTTGGGGTTACAAAAAAAGGGGTTTGAGATTTTCTCGGGATGCTGTCCTCCTTTTTTTTTTTTTTTTTTTTTTTCTGTTTTCCACTGCATTTGGGTGTTCAGTGTTCTGGTGTTCTAAGCCAAGAAATTTTCGACCAAAAAAACTATTTTGGGTGGTTTGTGGTAATTTTTTACAATCTGTTGGTTCTGAAGTGAGTGCTTCTTCATGCTTTTCTTTTCAATCAGATGTGGGAAGGGCTGATTCAGAAGGCTAAAGATGGAGGCTTGGATGTGATTCAGACCTATGTCTTTTGGAATCGACATGAGCCTACGCCAGGAAATGTAAGAAATTTTGCACCTAGGCTCTTCCATTCCGCTGTCATCATTATGAACTCATACTGGATTCGGATGGCATTTTTTTCGCTTCCCGCAGTACTATTTCGAAGAGAGGTACGATTTGGTCAGGTTCATAAAGACGGTCCAGAAAGCCGGTCTGTTTGTACATCTCCGCATCGGTCCCTACATTTGTGGCGAGTGGAACTTCGGGTATTTCTCCATTTCCTGAAATCACCTCCGTAAAATGGAGCATTACCGTTTCCAGTTTTGGTGTATACATGCATGCAGTACTCCTGTCTATTGACTTCTACTGTATTTCGATGCATGATGCAATTTCGAAGTGGCTTCCCAGTTTGGTTGAAGTATGTACCAGGCATCAGCTTCAGGACAGACAACGAACCTTTCAAGGTCGGTCAGTGAAATCACCTCGCTAACATATCTGGATCTAGTCGGGGACACCTTTTCTTTGTCGTCATTGTAATGCTGCTCTCTGTTTGTGCAGACGGCAATGCAGGGTTTCACTGAGAAAATTGTGGGAATGATGAAGAGCGAAAAGCTCTTTGCATCCCAAGGTGGCCCAATTATCCTCTCTCAGGCAAGTATAATCGTTTTCCTTAGGTTTGGTGCGAAGGCTTATGGCTGAGTTACTGCATATAGGGGATAAGCAGTTGCACCTAGTGACTTGTACAACCTGTTAAATAGCTTAATATGCTTCAAGATTTTTTAAAAACTTTTGGTGCTAGCAAATTGATAAGTCCCTCTTGCTAGTTTGTGCTATTTTACACCTTGAATCCTTGATACAAGTCTGAAACTAGCATATGGAGGATAGTGATATCTAGTTGATACATCTTGATTTGCATGTCCCCAACAGTTCATGCTATTCACTACCGGGAAATGCAAATTAATTTACATCTTAAATGATATTTCGCTGCACAGATTGAGAACGAGTATGGGCCAGAAGGCAAGGAGTTTGGTGCCGCAGGTCAGGCATATATCAACTGGGCAGCAAAGATGGCTGTTGGACTGAGCACTGGTGTGCCGTGGGTGATGTGCAAAGAGGAAGATGCACCTGATCCAGTGGTACAGTAATCTTGCACTATGCCAAAAACTCCACTTGCACTGTGTTATTTATGGTCAATGGGTGGTCAAATTAGTAAAATGGCCGCTTCTGATAATGTGCCCATGAGGCCAGAAGCTTGTCTGTTGTCTGTTTTCTGCAGTAGCATAATTCCGTAAAAAATGATGCTGCAGTCTAGATAATCAAAATAGGGGCCCATCCCCTGTTCTAAAGAATGTCACTTTTGATCTTTATCCAAATACTTACATTCTAGTATATTACCTGCACAAATTTGTTCGTAATAAGGAAACTAATCTCAATTCATGTCCTGCACACATTTGGAGGACCAAGATCAAATCAATGTCAGCTTATTTAATTTTGATTATGATGATTGTGTACTGTAGCGTGCTATGTTTTGCAATTTTGTCTTTTGTAGAACCAGTTCTTGAAATTTGATATTACTCCTAACTCCTAACAGATCAATGCATGCAATGGTTTCTACTGTGATGCATTTACTCCTAACAAACCTTACAAGCCCACAATGTGGACTGAAGCTTGGAGTGGCTGGTAAGTTCTCTTTTCCTTTTCTTTTGGAATGTTAGTCTTATCCAATAGTCATTGACGTGGTCCATATCTCTTTTGTTTCTGTTTAATCTTAGCAGCCATATGCATTAGTATTAGTAATGTCTGCCCTAACAAATGTTCAAAACATTTTAGGTTCACAGAATTTGGTGGGACCATCCGCCAACGACCGGTTGAAGATCTCGCATTTGCTGTTGCTCGATTTGTACAAAAGGGTGGTTCTTTTATCAACTACTACATGGTATGACATGAAAAGGGAGCTGTTATATTGTTGTTAAGAAGTTTATCTCACAGTTTGGGAGATGCTCATGGTTGGTGGTTTACTGGTTTTTGTCGATAGTATCATGGAGGGACAAATTTTGGGCGCACTGCTGGGGGTCCGTTCATCACAACAAGCTATGATTATGATGCTCCAATTGATGAATATGGTAAGTTTACTAGGAGAAATTCTTTTTTTTTGTTACCATGACCTATATGTGTCTGTTATGGTGGCAAATGTGTACAAAAGGGGAGGCAAGCCCAGCCGTCGCTAGGTAGCTCGTGCGCATGCATGTGCCAGCATCCGTTCTAGTTGGTTCGGTTTCATGGTGACCACTAGTCAGCTATGCTTAGATTCAGGAAAGTTTGTTACCTTCAGTTCTTAGCTCTGCTTAGTTTGAGGAATAGTTGTTAGCTTGCGAGGCTATTTAGCCAAAGACCGTGTGAATGGAACGGCAGCTGGAGATTGATTACAATCTCTCCCACTCCCCTGTTCGTGGGTGACGCCGACCCTGGTGTCACTACCTCACCGCCGCACCACCTCTTGGCCACCAGTCTCTCTCATCCCATCTCCATGCAGCAACACCTAGCTGCCACAACAGTGTCATTGCTTTTTCTATCAATTAAAGTGTACAGTGTATCATTTTTTAAAAATATATTGCAGCTACATGTTCTAAGCATATTGGTGCCGATCCAGGCTTGCCTGTAACTGCATTTGTAGACTAAATTTCTTTTATGTTCTAGTTAATTTCCGTACTCATTCTTTGCTGTGCTATGTCCAGGACTTGTTAGAGAACCAAAGCACAGTCATCTTAAAGAACTCCACAGAGCTGTTAAGTTATGTGAGCAGGCTTTGGTTTCTGTTGACCCAGCAATTACTACCCTTGGAACCATGCAAGAGGTACCTTGGTCAGCCTTCTCACTCAGTGAACATATCTATATTGGTTGATGTGTCACTTACATATACCATCTATACCAGGCCCATGTCTTCCAATCTCCATCTGGCTGTGCAGCTTTCCTTGCAAACTACAATTCTAACTCCTATGCGAAAGTTATGTTCAACAATGAGCAATACAGCCTCCCACCTTGGTCAATTAGCATCCTTCCTGATTGCAAGAATGTTGTTTTTAACAGTGCTACAGTAAGTTTCACTTATGCTTATTTTCAGTATGGCACATTCTCTTGCATTTTTCCCCTTTTGTTTCCTAGAGGCTAGAACTGTGTGATGACCTGGCTTACCTGATTACAATTTTTTCTCCCTGTAGGTTGGTGTTCAGACATCTCAGATGCAAATGTGGGGAGATGGTGCCTCATCAATGATGTGGGAGAGGTATGATGAGGAGGTTGATTCTCTGGCAGCTGCTCCATTGCTCACCACAACTGGTTTGCTTGAGCAGCTTAATGTCACGAGAGACAGCAGTGATTATCTGTGGTACATTACCAGGTAATGTTGTATCCCTGTCTTGCAGATATCTTACCAATTTGTATAAATGTAATAATCTCAGATGAGGTCGCTTTTCTTTCCAAGAGTTTATTTGGATTTCCTGAATCCTGATTCTGGAAGCCTGTAGCTTTTATTCTTTGGTCATGCTCTACTTCTCAATATGGATGAGTATATTTTTGTATCTGAAACGATCTTATTAATGTCTACAGTGTTGACATAAGCCCATCTGAAAACTTTCTACAAGGTGGCGGCAAGCCTCTATCTCTCAGTGTGCTGTCTGCTGGTCATGCCTTGCATGTCTTTGTCAATGGACAGCTTCAAGGTATCTACTGAGAAAAAATCACCTGTTTCTGAACATTAGTGTCATGGAACATGCTTTGTGAATCAGACCTTTTTATTTCGCTGCCATAGGTTCTGCTTATGGTACTAGGGAAGATCGAAGAATTAAATATAATGGAAACGTTAACCTTCGAGCTGGCACTAACAAAGTTGCACTGCTGAGTGTTGCTTGTGGATTGCCGGTCCGTCCCCTCATCGTTTTCAATTTATATTTACTCATCTTATAACATAGTATATGACTATTCAGATCTTTGTCCTGATATAGAATGTTGGAGTGCACTATGAGACATGGAACACTGGTGTTGGTGGTCCTGTTGTGCTTCATGGGTTGGATGAAGGATCACGAGACCTTACTTGGCAGACTTGGTCCTATCAGGTATGTTTAACACCACATGCCTTCGTCAATGATTTTTTTTTTTTTGATGAAAATACTGTAGGAGAGACCCCCACAGTTAATAACCCAGCCTGAAATTCGCTCCAACTAGGATTCGAACTCAGGACCTGAGAGGTGCCGCTGGAGTGACTAGACCAACTGATCTAGCACCCTTTGGCTTCGTCAATGAATTATTGTCAAGAAAGAAGCTAAACTTGTTTTTCTACATGCTAGGTTGGCCTGAAAGGTGAACAGATGAATCTGAACTCCCTAGAAGGCTCAAGCTCAGTTGAATGGATGCAAGGGTCGTTGATAGCTCAAAACCAACAGCCACTGTCCTGGTACAGGGTATGAACAAAATGTCATGCTGATACCATTTATTTGTGCCTAAGTTTTGCACCTATTCTCACTACAGTTCTGTTTCGTAGGCTTACTTTGAGACTCCCAGCGGAGATGAGCCATTGGCTCTGGATATGGGTAGCATGGGCAAGGGCCAAATCTGGATAAATGGACAAAGCATTGGACGGTACTGGACAGCATATGCAGATGGGGACTGTAACAAGTGCAGTTACACCGGGACCTTCCGTGCACCCAAGTGTCAAGCAGGCTGTGGTCAGCCCACACAACGTTGGTAAGATCATTTGCAACAGCATTTGAATTTTTGAACTAAAATCTATTGAGTGTTTAGTTTCACTGTTATGGTTCTCTGATCCCAGTTTGTGAGGTGCTGGCTTCGACTATGCTCTAACTCAAGGTTGAAATTGTGGTATGTGTAGGTATCATGTGCCAAGGTCCTGGTTGCAACCCACCAGAAACCTTTTGGTAGTTTTTGAGGAACTTGGTGGGGATTCATCAAAGATTGCCCTAGTGAAGAGGACAGTCTCAAGTGTCTGTGCTGATGTATCTGAAGATCATCCAAACATCAAGAACTGGCAGATTGAAAACTATGGTGAGCGCGAGTACCACAGGGCCAAAGTGCATTTAAGATGCGCACCTGGGCAGTCCATTTCTGCAATCAAATTCGCAAGCTTTGGGACACCTATGGGAACCTGTGGGAATTTCCAGCAAGGAGATTGCCACTCAGCTAACTCCCACACTGTTCTAGAGAAGGTTTGTTCATTTCCACTAGTCCTGTAAATAATACTGGCACATGCATGCACTTAGCCACATGTTGTTTTAGATTCATAACATCATGTTATGTTTCATCATGTGAACAGAAATGCATTGGGCTCCAAAGATGTGTCGTCGCCATCTCCCCGAGAGCTTTGGAGGAGATCCCTGCCCGAGCGTGACTAAAAGGGTGGCGGTGGAGGCAGTATGTTCTCCCACTGCTTAGCCCTACTTCTCTGAGCAAATAATTTGAAGGCGGTCGACGAAAAGGATTGGCCAAAACCCAATGTAGGGAGAGTGGAACTGTAAGTATCGACTTCGATTAGATGTGTCTGATTGGAGAGATTAGGTCTTGAACTTAGCATTCGTCACCAGATTCCAGATTAGGATTGATACTCTGCTACATCTCCATGAATTGTTCAAAGCGGCCAACTGGATATTGTTGCTGGTCTGGGAATGGAGTGTAGAGAGAAGATGGCAGAAGACTGATTATGCATTCTTTTGCTTGGTGTTAAGTAGCTGTGTACCCGTGTCACCTCGTCTTTCTTGAAACGGAGAAAGATGCAGGTGAAGTGTGGCATTGTGCCTTTTTTGTTGTACTTCTAGTGGTAAGAGGGAGGAGGAGCCTTGCAATTGGGCGAAGGGGGGGAAAAAAAAGAACAGGCTTTGGAATTGTCTGTAACTGAAGTTCAGATTTAATGGTGCCTTATTTTCTGAAGGAAAATCCTGCATGGAATTGCTTGGAATTAGTCTTCACTTGTCATAACAGCATTGCTAGTATGTGTACGTATGGCTATGGTGGGCGCGCTGAACATGGGAATTAAATATGTTGTTTTTATGTAAGTTCTTTTTAAATATATGGAGCATTAAATATAAGTAAAAATAACTAATTATACAGTTTAGACCATTTTGTTGCATGAAAGGTGTTAGGGAGGAAACAAGGGCTTAGTTGTAAAAAAGCCTGAGCCCTGAGGAATTACAAACGAAACGCTACAGTGCAGAGAATGTTTTTTTCACACTCGCCCAGTTCGTTTCAGTATTTATCAACCATTGCAACAGTATTTTTTCTCTAAAAAACAGATGTTTCAGCTTATAAGCAGGATTATAATACCTACCAGTAAATAACTATAAAAGAAACGTGTGGCATTGATACAGTCAGCATCGGATGCGCTTTCTGCTGCTGAGCCGAGCCATCATTCTCGCAGAGATCTGTGTCAGGCTGCAGGATAGGACCAGCACTGAAGATGAATCATCATCCTCAAAGGAGGGCACAGGCGGTCAGGCAATGAACATGTTCCCTCTGCCAATCCTACGGACCGGACCTAATGATCGCAATGAACTGCCAGAGACGAAGGGCGAAGCATGTGTCGACGGAGGGGAGGGAGGGGTGATAGCTGTGAGAAACTGACTGAGAACCGAGGCTGCAGGTCGGGGTAAACCGTAAACGCATTATGCTAGCAACCAGTTTACTGTCAGTGGCACGTGAAATCACTGGTGGTAAACAAATAAACAATCAAACAAATAGATAGACAATGTGGGGTGACCGACGCGGCAACCGTGCTGACAGAAGGAGGCGTCCTGCGACTGCGAATCTGCGATCGCAATAACAGGAGGAGGGGTCCTTTTTGACGATGTGCTCCCCCGACGGGCCACACCCCTCCCGTCGTCGCTGGATTTTCTTTTGGGTTTTGTTTTGGGGCAGGCCGCCTGCCGAGGACCCGTGCAGCACACCGCAGGGTGGCGGAAGGCGCGGATTTTGTCATCGAATCCTCGGTCTTTTTCCTCGAGGTGAGAGAGAGAGCATGCGTGGCCATTTGATGCCTTGATTTTACGTACTGTAGTTGCAATGGAGGAAGGAGGGGGATAGCGGGATCAGGCTTTTTTCCACAGGACTCTGCCGGCGCCGTCGTACCCTTGTGTTGTCGTCGGTTGCGGCCTGCACTTACCGACGACGGGGCGAGTACATTGTGTGCGTTTTGATGAGCGTGGATTTCTCGACCGTGCGAGCGAGCGTGACACCGTGACCGTGTTATTGATTACCCTAATGAAGTGATCAGTGAAGCGGAGAAGAGTGCACTGCGGAAGCTGCACGCCGGATCGGCAACTAACTCGGCGCGGCGGCGGCGGCGGTTTGCCGGCAGATCGAGGCGGGTCCGTGAGCCCACCGCCACCGGACTGCCGGTGAGCATGCGAGGCCGTAACGAGCCGAGGCCCCTCAGCGCTGGGCCGCCACTCAGCCCATGGCCCCGCCCAAGGCCGTCTGTTTCTGCAACGGAGGCCGACCGGGCCAAAAAATCATGGCCAGGCCTCTTCCAGTCTTGCAGAGCCCAAGATCAATGGCCGGGCCTCTTGCCGTCTCTTCCTATTCCAGAGCCCAAGATCAATGGCCGGGCCAGCCAGGCGCACCTATCTACCAGGCCCAACTACAGCACGCGGCACACTCGCCGACTCGCGCTCGCGCTCGCGCCGTCCCCGGTTCCCCGCAGGCCGCAGCAGCCTGACGAGGAGGGCCCCACTACGCCCCCAGCAGCCGCGGCCGGACGAGGAGGGCCCCGCCAGCGAATGCACGGCCGTGTCCCTCCTCCCCAGCACCGTACCCCCATGCCACGCCGACAGTGCTCGAGTAGCTCTAAACTTCCTCCACACATGGGCTGTCCGTCCCCATGTTTCCTTGCATTGGCGTGCCCCTCCCCCTGTGGCCTTGTCTGTCTGTGGCATCCATTCGACCATTCCACGTTCTGCAGTCTGCACGACTGGACTACTACAATGTTGCAGATTCTGCCGCCTGTACTTACTTGCCTCTTGAAGAAGGGTCGCGTTCGCACCACAGCACAGACGATCGATCGACCACACAGAAAGAGAGCGAGCGGAGACGAGAGGGCCGATACGCGCCGACGCCGACGCCGACGCCGATGCCGCGGCGGCGTGCGCTGCTGCCTCTGTCTGGGCCTGCAGAGGTGCCCACGCTTTGTGGAAAAGAAAAGAAAGCGCCAAGTCCCGATCCGATCCCGATAGAAAGATCGATAGTGGGGCAAAAGGGCGATGCCGACGCTAGCAGCTGCAGCTGAGTGACATACTCTTTTTTCTTTCTTGTTCGTTATCGCTCGGCGCTCGCGCTTTGGGTCCGGACTCCGGACCATGCCTCCCTCCCGCTCCCGGATCGGCTCGCCTGTCCACGTTCGCCGGCCGGCCGGTCGTCGATCTGCACAAAGAGCGAGCTACCCTATTGCCTCTCTCCTGCTGTGCAAGTGTAAGGGCAGATTCCACTTTGTCTGAAATTCTGAAGGAACGTGCGTGTTGCTACCACCGATGATTCACTCGAAATGGATATATGGCACATTTAATTTCGGCACAGGCAGGCTGGCCGGGGTCTGCTGCTATGGTCAATGTTGAGTACTACTAGTACTAGCTAGTACTCGTCAATGTTTATCTGAACCGAACCGTCCATCGCGGGGTGAAGGCGGGGGATAAGGGTTTCATTTAGACTAAGTTCAGTCGATCAAGGGTGCTGTGCTGACCCAATCAATGGATGTTGGATGGGATGGAACCAAACCAATCATTGGTAGTAGTACTTGGGTAGCCGATGAATGAACAGAACGATACTCTTTTCCTTTCTCTTAGATGATGGATGATTCATGGCATCTTCCAACAGCAAACCGCGCGGGCCGCATCAGTTTTTTAAACACACAGACACACACACACACACAAAGGGGAAAAAAGTTCCTTCTGGAATGGAAAAATGAAAAGGCGAGGAGTGACGACCGTTCAGACAGACGGGTTAGGTGACAGTGTGCCTGCCCATCTTCCATCAGCCGACCGATCATCGATGGCGTTATCTATCGTCCCCTTCCCTGCGCGTTTCACGTGACTTGACAAGAAAATTCTTCTTTGTCCTCGTTTGGTAGAGCACCATCTCAGAACGCAATCCAACTAGCAATTAAATTCTTTCCTTTTTTCTTTTCATCTGGTCTGGTCGCCACTAAACACCGCAAGAAACACACTTTTGCAAAGCCGGCCGGCCTTCCGATTCATCCATCAGTATTCCGTAGTTAGTACCTTTGAGCTCAAGATGATTCAGACACTGTTAAGGGCCCCTTTGGATGGTATTACCGAGAGAGGATAGGAATGGGAAAAATATAGGATTGAGGTGGCACGTTGGTTTCATTCCATAGGAAGCTAACCCGTAGGAAAATACCCGCACAAGTCTTTTGGCATCGCCTGCATAGGTTCAAATAAAAAAAGAAAAAAAAAGAGAAAAGCCTCGTCGCCCCTGACCCACCCACCCGGCCATCCCTCCGACTTCATTTGTCTCGGCACTCGAGTGGGCAAAGGCAGCGCCCTCGGCACCGGGGGCAGACGGATGGCTGGCGGCGCGCACCGCCGGATCGGGCCGCCCAGACGGACGGCGGCGCCCCACCGCCGGATCGGCCCCCCCGCCCCTCCCGTCTCCTTCCTCCGTGTGGATCGGGCGCCGGGCCTCCACTGCCGCCCTCCCGGCGTGGGCCGGGGCGCTGGCGGCCCCCACCCCTCTACGCCCGTGGGAGAGAGGAAGAAGAAGGCACGGCCGCTGCGAGCCCCGAGCTCCCGGGCACCCCGCTTTCGATGAGCTCATGTCCCTCACGGGCTCCGAGAGGTCGTCCACGCCGTCGGTTTGCCTCGGACTTCCCCAATCCATGAGCTCGAACCGGATTTTTGTTTTCCCTGTGGTTTTATGAAGGAAAGAATCCGAAGGAATGCATTCCTCCGTTTCTCCTACGCCTTGTCAAAGGACTCATGATGTCATCAAACCCATTGTAACACCCCCGGTGTTACGTTAGCCTAAACTCCGCCATGTCATCATCATCATTGCATGAGCATGCATGATTAGAGAATCTTAATACAAACAACTACAATGAGTTTATTCAATTCTAGGATTGGTTGAGCTCTTTCATATCTGTTGACACGAAACGTGATTCCCCGTGCCTCACACACGCGGCAAGAAGTAAAAAGCGTGGCTTCAATCGGACGATCGCACGGTTTGGAGATCGAAGCGTGCGGTCGGGTTTGACCTGAAAACCGACAAGGGACAAAAGATTGTTAAATATAAAATCGAACGTCTCGGATGAGACCGCACAGTTCCGTATATACGGCCCCCGAAGCCACTTTACTTACGACATACGGCTATAGAAGTCGCATGCGCCAATTATGCATGTGATTCATTTGGCTAATATGACGACAAAATACGTGAAGCATTGATTGCCGAATACGCATGCATGAGAAGACATGTTTGAACAAGTGAAAATTAACTACAAGTTGAAGCATAACCAAGCTCGGCAATTCAGCCGACTCGGGGTCCATGAAGAAGGAACTAACAAACTATCACGAGTAAACCCATCAAGAACTTGCATCTGCCGCACGACACTCAGTCCTATTAAGATCTAAACGTTTCTAACGTGCAAGAACCCGCAACATGTAACAATCTAGATTGATCTAATTCGCCACTTGAGCATATGATCTATTTATCATGACAATAAAAGAATAAGAACGTTAAAGAGCGAATAGATCTATAAAAGTGTAGAGCCGAAACTAATCAATCTAGATCGGGCAAAAAAGTGTTACAAATAATTAAAAGCACTAAACACATGCAACACGTGGTAACTTAATGAATCTACTAGATCTTGCCAAATCTAATAGAGCCGATAACGAATCCTTGCTTCGCTAAGCTATCAAGCGGGCGCTTTTGCCGCACGGCCATCTAGTCGAGATAAACAAAGCATAAACAAAGACTCGATAACTATCTTGCCTCGCTAAGCTATCAAGCGGGCGCTTTGCCGCACGGCCATCTAGTCGAGATAAACAAAGCATAAGCAAAGACTTCCCGATCATCAAGCGGGCGCTGCCGCACGGCCATCCGGTCGAGACGAACAAGACTACTTGCATCAACATCTAAATCCACCGCATGATACTAGACATGATAGCAAGGTTGCGGAACTTACGGAGGTCGGCGGGTCGATGACTCCTCTCGAAGAACTCGGCGACACGACAAAAAAGGGACTCGAAACTTGGCACGGGGGCGGTTGTGTTGATTTGATTGTGAATCTCCTTTACAATGGTCGAGGGTTTATATTTATACCCGGACATAATATGAATCTTAAGAGGTTACGATTTACATAACATATTAAAAGTAACTCAAAAGTATGGCGACTCTCTTGCCATAGTCTTCTTCGGAGTCCTTGATCATCACGCTCTTCTCCTTCTATTCGGCTTCACGCTTGCCACCTTTTTGCTTCCCGAATGAAGCAACCACCTTCAAAGATAGTCGACCGCATGAATGCTTGCCGAATCGCCTAGAGTTAGCCGACCGCATGGATGCTTACCGAACCGCCCAGAGCTAGCCGAATGGATACTTGCCGAATGCTCCTGAATACTTGCGAGTCCGCCATGTAATTGGCCCACCTGTCGGCCTTTACCAAAATCCGGTGTTAACACATGCCCCCTCAATTTCGGGATAAAAGTGATTTTTATTCGAAATTGACCACAAACTTGTTCCTCATTTAGGTCAACAACATTCAAACTTGTCGCCGCCCGAAACCCGAGTCCTTCGATCTTAGATTCAAACCCACTTCGGGCTTTCAATGGCGACCCAGGATGGAGTTCCGGAGGTAATCCTTGCTTTTTCTCATGTATTCGGCAACTTTCAAATCGACCCCGTCGTTTTCCTTCGACTCATTTTCCCCTCGTTGTAATCTTGTTCTCCGAAGGATTACAAGGACGAGATTTTGATTCCCTATGCAGCAAACCTTGATTCTTATTTCCCACGGGTCCAATGGGAGACCCCGGCCGATTGAGTTCGTAGAGAAGGAGACCATGAGGATTCCTTTCAAACCGGAGTGACGCCGAGTCGGTGGCCAAACACCTTCAAAACTTGGCCTTTTCCTCCAATTACCGGATGGCGAAAGTGGTATCGGAGGATCTTTGGACAAGAGCAAAGATCCTTTGGGATTCTCAAGACATCCAAAGCATTGCTTGGAACTATCATTGTCGAGACACCCGGAATGACTCCCTCCCCGATAGCAAAGAGCTCACTTTTTGGTCCGATGCCATTAACGCCTTTATCTTTGGCCATGGTCCAATGTCATTTATTCCGGCCGATATCTTTATGATGACCGGCCTCAATGTGACGGAACCAGTGTACCCCTCTAAATATAAGAATAGCAAAGAACGGTAAGGCGGTCAAATCGGGAAGTGGATGGACAAAATACATCCAAACTTACATGTCATCGGTCTTTGTGGGTGACAAAGAATATAAGGCTTTCATGAACATGTGGTTGTGCAGATTCATCTTACGTGGTAAATCTAATGAGCCAACTCGAATCATATGGTGATGGTCAAGATCCGCCGCAGGTATTTTAGTCCCCCTTGGGCAAATATCTTTTAGGGGGCTGTCTATCATATGATGCGTCGATCACCATCCGAATCTTGTGATCATGGAGAAATCCACTTTGTGTAAATGGTCCTTGGTGGTTCGTTCAAATGTGGCTGCAGGTTGTATATGCACCGAGATAGTTTCGTGGACCTTTATGACTTAGGCTTCCCTTTCGTTAATAGTTTGAAGATGATTCGGCAAAAGAGAAAGCTTGTCGACATATGGGGAAGCAAAGCATCTACCATTGTCATTAATATGGATATAGGCCATTTGTTCAATTTGTTCTTCAAAGGCTTTGACAATGTGATTTGGCTCCCCCCTATAGAGAGAATGAAAATCGACTTTGCCTTGCAAATTTAGCTATGAGACCTGGCTTTCGAGATAAAGTGTCCACAGATATCTTTAATTCTTTCATCAAGCCCCCGTGTTACGCCAGCCAGAATTTCATCATGGGAGGATGTTGTGCCCTCCTTACGAATTCTACAACCCAAACATGGTGGCTAGGCAATTAGGGTGTGGACGGTTACCTCCAAGGCTATACCTCTCAAAAACTATAAGGCCGAGGGGAGAAAATAGGGGATGAAATAGAAGCCAAGAAAATTTTTGAATTAGGATGGAAGCTGCCATCATTTATGCCTTCTCCTCTAGCATTAATAGATCGGCCCATCCTCTGCATTTTACTTCGGTGGCGGGGAGTGGCGTGCCCATATCTTCAATATACCGGTGCACCCTCTATGCCGGGATCTACAAGCTCAATTTGCCTCGATAGTGAGGTAATTTCTTTGTACTCATTTTCTCATTATTGGATTCATCCCCGATTTTAACACTTTGTTATTCACGGGATATTGAGCCTACTCCTCCTTCTCGAGCAGTTCAGTATTACCAAGCCGGGCCTACTCCTGCCTTGGGATATAATGCCCCTACTTTGGCAGCTTTCATGAAAACCCCAGCAGTTTTGGGTTCAGTACCTTTAAAAGGTGAAGGCAAGAGGAAGGCCACTGCCGAATCAAGCAAGGATGTTCCGTGCCCGGAGGAAGAACAAGATCCAAGAAATCCAAACCGCCCCCAAGGTATATCCTTACCAGTCTCATTTGGGCGATAATTTTGTACTCACTTCCTCTGCCTGCAGCCACAGGTTAAGCTTTCAAGATCGGCCAAGGCTTCAACAACCATTGAAATCCCCCTCAGGCCTCTGCTGGAGATGCAGAAATCCAAGAAACCACTGGCCATACCGGTATTATTATCCCAGTTGATCGTTTCCCTTCTTTGTACTAGATGCACTGATTAGTTCTCATATTCGCTACTTTTTTTAGAAACAGTCAATTCTTGAACGGGACGGACAAAGAAGAATCCTCCCCTCGTGCCCCTGTTGACAGTGCAGAACTTCATGGAGCTATTAACCATATTGGTAATTTTCTTCACATATCCTTCTTTCTTTCTTTTGCCAAACTTACCCATTGCTCTCTGCATTTCATTGCTCACTTTCAGATAATATTTTGGATGAGATAGCAGAAAAATCTTCCCCTCACCAGGCCTCTAGCTCATCATCCCTGGGTGTCCAACCAAGTCCTCAACCAAGCCAGAGTAGGATTCAACCTGAAGAAGACTCTATTCAAAAGGTAATACTTTAACTCATTGGTTTCTTTAACAATTTTGACCAATCGGCTAATGATTTTTTTCTTCCTTTAAGGATGAGGCCAAGCCGACTGTCAGCTACTCTTTCACAGTTGAAGAGTACATCAATGAGGGAGGTGAAGAAGCTACATCTCAACAGAGGTTATCAGCAGAAAATCAGGCTCGGTTAAAGGAAATATCTCTTTTACTGGCCAAAGATATAAATGCTCTCGTTCAAGATGCAGACCAGATAAGAGAACTTGTTGAGCTCATCGACCAAGACATCCCTCCAACTCTCAAGGTCCCTCTAGAATCTCGCAACTCATCTTGATGATCATCTTGGTAAGGTCGGGAGAGCAAACAGAACATAGCCTCTAGAGTCGCTTCTCTGCAAAGTGATAATCGACGAAAAAGCATCAAGTCAAAAGCTGCATTCCTAGATCCAGCCGCTAAACAGTCTTTGGTAACCCTGGAACCGGAACTGGAAGCCATGGAGGAGGAAAAGGCCAGGCTGGAAGCTCAATTGGCTCAATTGAATGTGAGAATCCAGTCTCACAAAGATAAAATCGCCACCTTGCTGAACTCCATAGATGCAGCCAAAGCAAAGATAACATCTGTTATCAAGGAGCATCAGCAGATTAAAACCAGGCTTACCAAAATCCAAAGCTCTGAGGAAGATGACAAGAAGGTGCTAGAAGAAGTCGGCCAAATTAGGAATGATGCCATAGACGCAATCAAACTGTTCTTAAATGAGTAAAACATTCGGCTTGTAATATACTTAGATTCTGAACAATTATACTCCTTATTATGTTTCGGTCTTTTTTTCATTTAAATCGACGAGTGACATAGCCGAATGCTTTAAGCTTCCCGATTGGAAAAATAACTGACCGCTTCAGGCTTCCCGATTAGAATGATAACCAACTGCCTCAGGCTTCCCGATTAGAAAGATAGCCGATTCCTTTGAACCGTTGTTTTTGATTTAGCCGATCTTGGCCCAGTCCGATAACGGCCCAAAAAGGAGTAAACCCTATTTCGTCGCTTGAGATACTCCGAGGCATATGCCACGATCTCCACTCCGGTTTATAAATTAAACCCTTCATCGGCCTTCACTGTTACCTCCGACTAGCATTCTCATCATTTGTCCCTTCATCTCTGCCTCATCCAACCCTAAGAAGAGGATCAATCCTTCGCGTCAATGGCGGCGGCGGCGATGATCGTGGCAAGCGCCCCGCCGAGGGAGAGAGAGGGAAGTCGAGCTCCGCGCCGTCAGCGCCACGGGTGAGATTCAATCAGTGATTTCTTTTCGGTTTATGCTTTATGTTCATCTCCCCTAACCTTGGTTTTCTTCATCTGCTTAGGGCGAGGGTCATCATTAACCAGTCTCACCTCCTTCCCCGATGGTGGTGACTCAACCAGGAACCTCGGACCGGCCCGGTCCCGTCTCCGGCTCCTCGAGTTCGTCGAGCTCTTCCGAGTCCGACAACTCATACAACGCCAACCCTTGGGGTCCGGGCGGAATCGAGGGTGAGGACCCTTTGTACATTCATGAGGAGGCGCTCCGGTTCCGCAAGGAAAGGGATGAAGCCCGGACCGAGCCGGGCGACGTCTCCAAGCGATTCGGCATTGCGCAAGCGAATGGGAGGATCGGCGCAAGCGATTCTGCGACGCCATCACCGGTTCGGTATCCTCACATAGATTTCTTTTCTCTCAATTCTCTTCGTGTGTTGACTTGCTTTTTCTTGTTCAGCAGACTTTTGCGAGAGAATGCGCCTGCAAGGCGCTGGAAACGGGGTGGCCGACAAGGTGAACGCCTGGGGGAGACTATCGAGGCACGCCTGGATGCCGTGGATGGCCGCGTTGATCAGCCGTCATCCAAGGTGTGCACCTTGGCGCATCTCTTGGCTTCGGCGGCGATGTCTTCCGGACCGGCAAAGACTATTTCGGTCCAAGCCGTGGGCTTTTCTTTGGCGGCCCTCCTCATGAGATTGAGGGCGTCAACGGCGCTGGAGCAAGTATGAAGATCATGCTATCGCCCCTCGCCGAGTCCACCAATCCTCAGTCCGTCCCCGAATAAGTTGTTCCAGGAGTAGCTTGTAATTAGGGATTGAGCGCAAATAATCAAATTACTTTTCGAAGATGCGTTTGTTCTTGTGTTGGATGCCGAATAGTTGTCTTCAGCATTTTTCGAATAAAAATAACTCAAACGATGTTTCCGAATGTAATGACGTCATTTTAGCCGAGTAGATCTTAACCTTGCGTAGCAATCGACTTGACGTGTCATCAATTATTGTCACTCGGCGCTTCACTTTTCTCTTCTCCCGATAAACCAACCCGGTCGAATCTTTGAAGTCAATTTCGAGCCATTCGGCTAAACATAGATATTTTTTTACTAGAGGCGATATGAACCATATCGGCTACTTTGGTTTCACAATTTTGTGCTAAAGGCGATGTTTCCTCCATCTTTGTTTGGTTTCAGATTTTTTCTATGAACCAACCTCAACACTAGGGTAGTATTTTTTAAGATATCTTCCATTGATAGCTCGGCGAATTCTTCTCCAAACAAAGTCTTCAAAATATATGCATTGCCGGGCACACATCTTTCTACCCGAAAGGGTCCTTCCCAATTCGGAGACCATTTGCCGAATGCTCGTCTTTTGATCCAATCGGCAAGTATAGTCTTCCAAACCGGATCACCTTTCGTGAATTGCTTTATCTTGACCCTCTTATTGTAATATTTGGCAATACGTACTTTGTTTTTCTCAATGTTTTCCAAATTGCCTTGAGACGAATCGGATGCAAATCCTCAGTTCATCTATCATCAAATTTGTATAATCTCCTTTTTCCAAATCCTTTTGTAACATAACTCGTCTTGAACCCGTTTGCAACTCCCAAGGTAACACAAAGATGATGCCCATAAACTAACTCATAGGGAGATGTTTGAGTCGACCCGTGACAAGCCATTCGGTAAGTCCACAATGCTTCATTAATAACCAAATGCCATCTTTTTGGCTTCTCATCAATCTTCTTTTGAATGATCTTAATCATAATCTTATTTGATGCTTACGCTTGACCATTGGCTTGTGCATAATAAGGAGAAGAATTATACAACTTAATTCCCATGTCTTCAAACAAAGTCACAAAACTCCGAAGAAGTAAAGCGAGTCCCTTGATCGGTCGTTATAGTTTGAGGAATTCCAAACCTATAAATTATATGCTCTTTAACGAAAACCGATCATATTTTTCGACGTGACTTTCTTCAACGGAATAGCTTCGACCCACTTGGTAAAATAATCCGTGGCCAAGAGCACAAACTTATGTCCTTTGCTAGAAGGAGGATGAATTTGACCAATTAAATCTATGCCCCATCCTCTAAATGGCCAAGGTTTGATTATTGGGTTCATAGCGTGATCTTTGGAGCCTTTTGAATATTGCCGAACCTTTGACAATCGTGACATCCCTTATAATATTCAAAGCAATCCTCCAAAGCATGGTTGGCCAAAAATAACCGGTTCTCCGAATTATCCACTTCATTCGGTAAGCCGACCGATGCGCACCGCATAATCCTTCATGCACCTCATACATCACCTTTCTAGCCTCTTCTTGACTCAAACATTTAAGCAATACTCCATCTATAGACTTGTAGTATAAGTGATCATCAAGAAGTACTAATTTGAGGGCTTTATACGAGCTTTTGAAAAACTCTCTCGTGATGGATTTCTTAGATATTCGACGATTTCGCATCTCCAATCATCAACCACTTGTTCGGCATTCGAAACATCTTCATCTATAGTGAGGATTTCTTGATTTTCACGGTATCCGAGGCAGTTTGAGCCAACCTATTTGCTTCTTCTTTGTGCCCCCTAGGGATATGATGCAAGGTTACTACCCGAAAGCTTTTCAAAAGTTCCCGGCATTCTTCATAATATTTTCTCAACACATCACTCTTGCATTCATATTGGCCGATTAATTGGTTAATTACTAGCTCGAGAATCCCCAAAGATCTCAATAGCAACGGCTTTCACTTCTATAAGAAGCCGAAGCCCTCTAAGCAATGCTTCATACTCCGCTTGATTGTTAGTAACATAAAATTCAATGGGAATAGCATACTCAAAAGTTGCTCCCTGTGGAGAAATTAAGAGAATACCAGCACCACCACCTTTGCAAACGGGATGAACCATCGAAGAATAAAGCCCAGTGTAACACCCCGGTGTTACGTTAGCCTAAACCTGCCATGTCATCATCATCATTGCATGAGCATTCATAATTAGAGAACACTAATTCAAACAACCAAAATGAGTTTATCAATTTCTAGGGTTGGTTGAGCTCTTTCATATCGTATGCGTATGTGCATGTCATTAAACCTTGTTCACAAGTTTACTTTTGTTTATAAAAGCAACCAAATAAAAGCAACCTTGGTGTGTACAAGTGCTTGGCTAACCTTAGCTCACACCCTAACCGTGTTTTACAATTCAAATGATGCAAAAGCAAGAACCAAAATTGAATTCGGAATCCGAATCCCAAACCCTAACCCTAGTTGGTTAGGTGTTGGAATTCGAATTTCATTTTCAATTTTGGTGAGCTAATCATAATTAATTTTCTAAATAAAAGTTGCTAACCAATGGCACTACTTCAAAGTATGAAGTTTATACTTTGAAAGTGTACTATTGGTTGGGTTTGAAAAAAGTGCTACAACATCATTAATTATTTGCCCAAAGTCTCAATTTGAAAAACCTTTCAAAAAGGGAGATTTTCAAAGTGTTTTTGCCCCTTTACAATTTCACCTCAAAATATTCAAAATTTGGGAAAACTCCAAAAATACAGTTTGTGCATCTCTTTGAGCTCTACAACTTTGGTATACAAAGTTTTTCAAGTTTTTGAATAAAATTTAAACTAATTTCAAAAGTTTTCTAAATTGGGAATAGTCCCCTTTTGATTTTTAAACTCCAATTCAAAAATTATTTGGTTTCATGAAAAACTTTCTAAATGAAAGTTGTAGATCTTGAGAAAGGGAACAACTTTTATTTTTGGAGATTTTCATCTTTTATTCAAAAATCAAAAGTAATTTTGAAATCCTTAAAATTAAGGTTTTGCCCTCTTTTTTTTGAATTTGAAATTCAAATTCAAAATCCATTTGAAATTTGACAAAACTTCTTTAATGAAAGTTGTAGAGAATTAAATTTTGAGCAATCTGTATTTTTGGAATTTTTCAACTTTTATTCAATTTCTTGGAGTAATTAGAAAAGAGAGAGAGATGAGGTGGCACTATGCTACAGTAAAAGGGGGGGAAGCTACAGTGCAGCACAGAGCTCGGCATGGGTTCGCCGGCCGCCGTGGCGCCTCGGCGCTTCGCCGTGCCATCTGAAGAAGGTGTTCGGTGTGAAGAGGTTGGTCCTGATCTCAACAGTGCCATCACTGATCCTAACTTCGTCGAGCCCAAAGGAGTTGTGTGATATCCTACTTTGATGCATTTACCGTACCTTGATATGTTATCCACGGATACCTGTTTTTGATTTCGAAAATGCTAGTGCATGCTTAGCCCTGCAAATAGCACAGGCTTTATGAAATGTTTTTAAAGATGTGATAACAAAAGTTCCCCCTTGAGGGCAATTACGAAAACCTGATGTTACTTGTTGGTATCCCTTTACTTTGATCGGTTCAAGGGTACGCAACAAGAGCATGATGATGAGTAAATCGAGGGAGTGGTGGTGGAGTGACTTGCACCGGGGAGGGGCTAGTGCCCCGGTGTAGTGTCGCCCACTTGTGAGTCGGTTAAGCACCGATTCGTTGCCTTGGCCCTTGGATCATGAGGTTATTGGATAGTACTAGTCGCATGCTAATGGCGGTAAGCTCCCTTGTATGATCCATGCGAGAACGGACAACCGGCACGGGAAGTAGCGTGTACCCATACTACGGGTATACCCGTCGGACGGTTGTGACCGACGGCGTAGGAAAATGGTGTCTTGTACTCTCGTGGCTAGGATCCGTTCTGGCGGGGAGAAATACAAGCGTGAGTTGATGTATGTGAGATGTTTGGTCCTCGCATACATCGTGTGGCTAGAAGCCCCAATTTGGGTATATAAAGCGATTCGAATCGTCGTGGTGCTCCACGATATGGGGAGCCGTGATCCTTGCACCAAACATCGTAGTAATAATGGAAGTTGATGATGAAAAGTTTTGAATCCGGTACATGGTTGACAAGTGATTGGTGTAGTAAAATAAGGGACTGGCTTAGTCTCTCTTTTGCAAAGGTGTCATTTGATCTTGCTAAAGCCTCACCTTGATTCCTATTAGCCAAGCATTCCGAGTCTTCTCCCCAATTTTTTGGTCGGGTAAGTCTTTATGGAGTACTTTTTGTACTCGGGGGTTTGTTCGACCCCCATTGCGTGTGAACCGCATGGACAAGTGTGCCACGGCCCTTGTTGCATGACGGTGATCGAGGAAGAGTCTGGCGAGGAGTAGATTGTGTGGCCCGTGGGCGGGGCGCTTTCGTTGTGTGTTTGTAATAAAGTTATATAATGATACTTCATTTGTGTTGTAATAATGCTACTCGGGTTTGTATAAGTTTGATAAAGTTTTATAAAATAAGTT